>JBBYHM010000003.1:10371532-10392569 GCA_038381775.1 Adansonia rubrostipa | reverse complement strand
ATAATAGAAGAACAAGAAATTTTAATAAAATATGATGATTGGAGTATGCCCTACGACAAAGTTAGAAAAGTCATGGAAGCGTCGAAACAACGAAAATGGGCTAAACTGGAAAATGAGGGGGGGCAAAAAAAGATTCATACATAGCAAAATAACATTATTAATTTTCGGGGGGATTATTAAGAAAAGACTAGGAAAACTTCTAGTTAGGTGTGGATGCATTGCATTGCAAAAGCAATGAAGTTATGCTTACGTAATGCATAATTATTATATGCCAAAATGACGAAATTTAAAAGTATAAAGAGTCAACGACTTATATAAATATATTTAATATTTTTAAATGATTTTTCATTAAATTAAGATATTGAATAAGTTTTAATATTTAATTTATATTACCATTAACATCTTTAATTACTAAGTAAATTTTCTTTATTATAATTTTTTATTAATTTAATAATTTTGTTTTTATTAAAGTTGAAAGCCTTATTAAATTGAACTTCAATTAATTTATTTATTAAGTAATTCACATGAAACAACGGAATAATGAACTTCATTAAATTTTTGCTCCGATGATTACCAATATGCTTCCTTATGCATTCAAGTTTTGAAATAAATAATCAAATTAATTTGTATTCTTAAGAATAGTTAATATTTTTAAGTTAATTACGAAATTAAATTCAATTAGGCATCACATTCGGTTTGATGTTATTATAATTTTAATTGAGATGGATAACTAAAACAAATAGTATTTATAATTATAAGATTGATGAATATTAGAGTAAAAAAATTGTCAGTTTAAAATTTTTTAAACTAGTTAAATAAGCTAGCTTTAAGGATGATATAGTATATTATATATATTTGAATTTAAAAAGTTTAATAATAAATATAAATAGTTGGTCATTAAGTTGGCCAATAAATTCAAAAAAAATAATAATAATTATAGGAGAAGCTCATATCAATGCTTAAAAATATACTAATATATTTTAGATAAAAATTAATAAACTTACAAAGTAATATTCAAAAATCAGTCGTTATTACTATTATCGTTTCTAAATCTAATAAGAAGTATATTATTTTTTATTGAACACTGAAATAATTATTTTCTTCTAATATGTTAGATTGCTTTTTCTTTCTTTAAAAACATTATAGTATCTCGATAAACTGATCAGATGGCTCGATATAAAGCAATCCTTGATACACTGAAGGGAAAATATGAAGTCTAGATGTAATAATAAAGAGTATTTGATTTAAGAAATGTCATTAATTTGAATTCTTTTACCTTAAAATTAAAAATAAAAATCCATTTAAGGGCTAAAACCTAAAGCAATTAGAACCTTCCTAAGCTATTTCCACCATACTTTTTTTTTTTCCTATTTTTATATTCTTCCTTTAAAACTTTTTGGCCTTCCTTTTTTCTAAAAAGAAAAAAAAAAGTTGATTCGGGTTTTACTAGTCTAAGCTGAATGCATTCCAATTTCCGAGTGAGAGTTAGGCGTAGATCAGTTCACGGCCCAGCTGTATAGGTTGAATCTTAGACAATTTTTTTTTTTGAATATAATCTAAACTGATTGGAATTATAATTTATTAATAAAAATTATTTTTTATTTAAATTTAATTATAAAATTATATAAATAATAATAATATAAAATAATTTTTTAATATTTTTAAAATAGTAAAATAGATTATCAAGCTAGTTCGGGCCTACTAGACTTTGGGAAGAAATTTTTAAAAAATTCAAATCGTGGTCCAGCTCATGGCTCCTCTGTATTTAAAATTTTTTGAATATTTTTATCTTATTTTATGTTAATAGATGGATAACTTTAAAAGTATTATTAAATTAATCAAAAATATTTTATTTAATTTTTATTTTAAAATATATTTTAAAAAAATACTAAAATAGAATAAATTTTATATCATAATAGTTATTAAATAATATCAAGGCTTAATAGCTAGGCTTAGGCGGATAAAACCTGGTCCAAAGGTTGAAATTTAAAGGCATTTGAATCAAACCTTGCGAAATACTCGAAACATAAAGAAAAATTTCAAGATGCATAACAATATTATTTTCTTTAGGATTTTATTAATTCGTTCCATTGCATTATTTAGTAAATCAAGTAAAACAATTGCCGATATTAAAATTTGAAGATATATTAAAGTGTTGCATTTTACATTTGACGAAATCAATCTACTAATACGAGTGACTAACAAAATTTTAAACTTCTATAAAAAGTTTATAGAGGAAAAGACCAAAAAAAAAAAAAAAAAGCTGAAAAGTATTTGAAGAACAATAGAGAATGCACCTGCACTAACACCCAAGTGCTACTGCCAATTATTATTAAATAATAATAATATAATAATTTATTATTAATATAATTAATTTCAAGATCACCAGTTCAAATTAGCATTTCAATCCACATACGTCCAACTAAGGACTTCCACTTTTCTTTAGTTAAAAAAAAAAAAAATGTTTTCCTTTCTCCTTTTTGAATGTAAAATTGTATTCCATACTTAACGGTAAAGGCTGAACCATCTAGATTTTTATTCACCACTACAAAGTGTTGGCTATTACAATCGATCACCACCACCTTCCTTTGTCTTTCTTCTTACTTTGCCCTTAAAAAAAAAACTAATGCTCTTGCTTCTTCCAAATGTCTAGTGCTTGTAGACCTAATGTTTTCTTTTTAATGTTGTCTCATGACTTCCCCTCTTTTCTTGAACAAGATTTGTTATTTTAATTATATTATTCATTGAAATTTAAAATAATAATTGGACATTTTTATTAGTTTAAACTTTTTAAGTAATTGATCATATTCAATTTAATATGGCATTAGAATTATCGAGTTTAAATATTAACAACCACATCATCTCTTTAATATTTTTATGTCTTATTATCCATTGACCTATATGTTGCTGTTTTCATCTTTCTTCAACATATTTCCTTGCGATCAACATGAAAATCCATTAATAATTCATCCAGCTTGCACGTGAAAGATTCATATAGTTTTAGGATATATAAATATTTGTGATTCGTAAGCTCTGATATATATTATTAAACCAGAGATAAATTCTCGATCTATGGAGGAATTAGTCTTGTATCACTGCTAATTAAAACAAAATTCCTATTTTCTTCAGAGCGATTGCTTATGGACCATCCAAACCAGAGGAATAAAAGGCTGTAAACATATCTTGAGTTTATTTGCCTATTTTTACACATAATTTTTCTTAGTTAAACACAAATCACTCTCGGATGGTGAAAAAAACACGAACGCTCACATTTATGAGATGTGAATCTCATATGTCTGCTCATATATGATTGTTAAAATTGGTATTAAAAATGAACATACGTGAAAGTCGACTCACCTTACAATTGTATAATCTTTTATTATTGATATTAATGTTCATGTCCATAACGTTGATTTTATTTTCTGACCACAAGATTTGAAAATTAATATTATCACACGTTAAAAATAAGAAGAAGAAAGCCTAAAGATTTGAAAAAGAAGAGATAATGCACATTTAAACTTCTTTGAAACTTGTTTGATCAGTCACGGAACCTTTATATTGTCAAATAAATCCATCAAACTAACTTTCATGAAAAAAAAAAAAAAAGATTTGACTTGTCTTAACATAGGTAACAATGAAATGGAAAGAACTGAGTTCATTACTCTGTTTGGGGTTTTCAAATTTGTTGTCTGGGTCCTTCATAGTTCTGTATCTAGTTTGCTATACAGTGTTATTTGTTTATACGTTTTAAGCTCATGGTCCATGTTTTAGTTTGAATTTGGAGGGTTAATGTTGTTGCAGAGATCAATAAAATATTTAAATTTTATTGTTTTTGTTTTCAAAAATCAATAAAATTAACAGTATGCTGAAAAAAAAATTAAGATTGAATAGTATATTGAGAAATTTTAACTTTAATCTTATTTTATTATTATTAACATTTGTTTTAGTTGATAGAGAAAAATAGACCATCAAAGTTGCCTATAAATGAGAAAGCATATCAATTAAAATTCTAGATATTATAATTTTATAATTATTTTTTGTTGAAAAATAATTGACATGTTAAAGACATACTTTTAGTTATAACATTAACACGTAAGTCTATCCCAACTTTTTTTGTTGCATATGTGTAATTTTTTTTATTCCAACTAAACCTAATTATAAAATTATATTTTACATAAGGTATTGCCGGCTATATGCTTTCAAAAAGTAAGCAGCTTGGAAGAAAGTACGTAGGGATATATAATTGTGTTTGAGAAAAGCCAAATAAGAGAGAGAGGTTGGCTGTCCATCACAATCCATATTTTCTGTTACTAAAAAAATTAAACAACAAAAAAAGGACTAAAATTGCCTTATTATTAACGGGAATGAAGATATTGCAAGGAAATTGCTACTAATAATAAACTTAAAAATTTTGTCATTTGGAGAAATTCAATGAAATTTTATAAGAAAACAAAGAACAAACAAGAAAATTATGGGGCTGGCAACGTGTTAATTTCCTTGATGTGTATGTGACGTATAGATATTTGATAAGAAAAGAACAGTAAGAGTAGATAAAATAAGAAGATATTGACGTAAAATAAACTAAGCAGCTGGCTAGGTTGGTTCATTACCTGAGGAATGATTAGGACGATTTAATAAAATTTTCATCGAAGATGGTCAAAGTAAGAGTTTGAGAGCGCACGTTGACTGAATTAAAAATTAATATATTTTAATATATATATATTTTTTGAGTAAGATGTTCATGTCGAGCATATAAAATAAAAACTTGTAGTAAATTCATAAAAGCATAAAACAAAAGAATAAGACAAAGAATTAGTTTGACTTGAATCAGATAATTGCCACCCAGCATTTTGGAAGGTCGGTAAATCTTTGCCTACGTAACTCGATCAAAACTTTTTTAAACATATATATACATATATATGGATTTACATTTGATTCACTTATAGTGTATAAATTTATATATTTTTAATGAATTAAATAATTTCTCCTTACTAAAATTAAAAGTTAAATATATATTTATTTTTAAAAAGTTTTAATGAAGTGATATCGTTTATTTCATTAACAGTGTATTAGATATTAAATACATTAAATATAAACTTATCATGCATAAAATAAATATGAATAACAGGCAAATTAAAAAAAAAAGCCATCAAACACTATATATATATATATGTATATACATATAAAAAATTTAATGTGTATATATATATATATATATATATGTTCAAAAAATAAATATATATGTGTACATATGTATAAATTTCTATGTTTCAAATGAGCGTTTAACCAAGTCAACATCAACGATGTCATTGGATTAATGCCTACGTTATCAAATTTAATAAAAAAATTGATTCAACAAAAAAAAAATTAATATCAATGTTGAAATCACAGTAAAAAATTATTTGCATTTTAATTTAAGTATAAAAATTTATAGTAAATTTTAAATAAAAGAAATCCCAAAACGGGAAGCAACGTGCAGAATCTGCTGGTGAGAAGAAGGAACATTTGATTCATCAAAAACCCAATTTGAGTTTTGTCTCTTAAACCCAATTTGAGAAAGAAATATTTTTGTATGGTTTTAACGGTGGAAAGAGATTAATGAGGTCTGTTTTTATTTGAAAAAATTATTACAATAATAAAAGTCACTTCCAATTCTTTTTTAACTTAGGGCGGAAATGCAAAAGGACGTAGTTTATTGTTTCTAAATGGAAAATCATAAAAACTAGAATTTCTGATTTATTTGTTTTCTGCATGGTTGGTAAGAAAGGATGGAAAAAAGAAAGAAAAATTCCAAGAATGATTCTTTCTAGGTTTTTTTTTTTCCCCCCTCGTAAGGGTTGTGATTTGATGACTAGGGTTTATATGATTTTTTAAGTGAAAAGCACAAACATAAAATAGAATTGCTAAATTATATAAAATTTTTATTCTATCATCAATAGGACCTAAAACAAAAGGACCGTGTATTATTTTAAAATTATTTTTAACTTGTTTGGTTTAGTTTAGTTGTTTGTCCTTTGGGATTACATAGAACTAGAAAGTATTTTAATTTTATCTTTTTTCAAAAATCAATAAGATTAAAAGTATGCTGACAAAATTTAAGATTGAATAATATATTGACAAATGCACATGCATTTAGTTAGTAGAGAAAAATGGGCCTTCAAAGAGTTGTCTAAACTTACAGGCAAGTAAGCATATCAATTACAATATTTATATTATAGTCTTATAAATATGTTTAGTTGGATAAAAAATTTGACATATTAATAACTTACATTTTATCGTAACATTGACATAGAAATAGACTTAGGCAAGGGTGAGCCGGCAAGCTTAGCTCGATTGAGTTCAAACTTTAATATTTTTGCTTCGGGCTAGTCTAGCTCAAAACAATAAATTTAAATTAAACTAATATATTATTATTTAAATATAAATATAATATATATAAATATTAATTAAAAAAATATATTTTAAATATGATGAATGGTAATATAGACTTAAATGGATAGGCTTAGATATATAAAAAATGAGACTAGACTTGAGAACTGAAAAAAAAAAAAAAATGGAGCCATAGCCTGGCCCGACTATTAACATGTAAGTGTATCTTTTAAACATATGCCGATTTTTTAAAATCTAATTAAATATAATTATAAAATTGTCTTAAAAAATTGCTACGCTTTCAAAAGGTAATTGCATAAAAATATATAATTGTGTTTGAGAAAAGCCAAGTAAGAGAGACAGAGAATCTGACAAGGAGAAGACACTAAGGAAAATTCACCACCAATGAAGTGAGCAAAGGCGTTCCATCGGTGCAACAAAGACATCAAAATGATTCTGTCTTATCTTCTGAAAGAAACATAAGTGGGGATTGGAGATAGCTCATACCCTTGTAACAAAACAACTCCTGGCAGAAAAGAACCAACTGCAGAGAATAGAAGCATCAGTCCAATGAAAATCACTGTAAGGCCAATGTGTGTATTTCAGTTTGTGTTTGTGTTTTTCTTTTTTTATTTTTATCATTATTGTATTTAAGATATTATATTTTTATGAATATTGATATATTAATAAATTATTTTACGTAAATTTAAATATATTTATGTTATTTTTTATATCATATGATATCTTATTTTGTACTATATTTTAATTATTTTTTTTATATCATGTAATCATGTTTTATTCAAAATTATTAAATTTCGCTTAATAGAGAAGGGAGAGAAAGAAAAGAAAGAGTTAGTTTATTAATTTGATTCAACTAAAGAAAATAACAGCAACAATATAAATCTTAGAAAAATATAGTATGACATTTTAAAATTTTAAAAAAGGAGAAATGAAAATTTGAGTTTTAAAAACGTCTAACCCAGGTTGTCTGAGCAAAAGAATAAGGACAGGACTGATATAAGCTGACCTTGAACTTGAAGTCTAGAACCAAGGAAGATACACAGGACTACATGTTTCTTTTGAAGCAGGGCAACCGATGAAGAGTATCTACGATGAAGAAATAGCAAGTAGTGATGATATCTTCAGCGAAATAAAACATTGCTCGTCTCCAGTATGGGTTTAGGTAGAGTACAGTCACAGTTGCCAAAAATATAATTGCATAGGAAACACCGAAGCTGATATAGAAATTACCCATGTCTATAAGACCATGTTCTTTTTCACTAGATGAAGCAGTCGGAGTTCCTAGTGAATCGCCTTCATTACAACTGTTTTTTAAGGGAAGTCCACAAAGAAGAGGGTTCCCCTCGTAACAGCTCTCATCGAAGGTACCAAATTGTGCTTTCGTATCTGGGAGAGGCCTTGACAGGTTGTTGTATGCGAGAGAAAATTCCTCGAGAGTGCTCAACTCGGTCAGTTGAGGGGGAATTCTGCCATTTAAGTTGTTGTTGGAAAGGTCCAAACTCTCAATCTGCCTGAGTTTTGAGAACGCTGGGGGGATGGGTCCACTTAAATTGTTGTGTGGCAAGTTTAGTACTCGGATTTCGGTCGGATTCCCCAATCCAAGTGGGATAATGCTTGTCCGTTGGTTGCAAGAGAGATCAATTCTGGACAAAAGATCAAGAATGTTACCCTTGTAAGTGCCTGCTATACTCTTTGTTCAAAACTCTATCTCTTCTTCTGCATAGGTAAGAGGATAAAAACGAGGTCTAGGGAGTCCACTTGCAAAAATGTCAATTTTGCTTACGAGATCATATATTGTTAGTCCCAAGTTCGCCAATACGTCGTTATAGAAAAAAAAAATAAAAAACTGAAAATAAGAAGAGACTATAAGGATTTCAGGCTTTTCACTTCTTGGCCTAAGAGTTAAATTACTTAAACAAGAAGGTATATGACCAGAAAATTTATTATGAGAAAGGTCCAAGATGCTTAATGAGTACAATCTACATAAGTTAGTTTACCTGTAACATCTATTGATCCAATCTGTTGATTGGCTCTCATATTCAAAGACTTCAGATTTGAAAACTCACTAAGCTCCGTTAATACACTGTTATTGAAGAAATTATCATTTATATCAAATTGTTGAAACACATTTGTCTTCCACTGCCTGCATAAAAATGGCATAATTTCAGTTTGAAAACGTGAGATGACAACAATGTAGTTCAAAAACCCTTGGAAACGTAATCGAGTAGGTGTCAATATATACCACGGGAACATTGTATGCTCTAATTCGATTATGATTTAAATCTAGCTTCTTCAACTTTGTCAAATTATACAAGTCTGTTCTATTCCAATTTAATATTACTCTTACCTTAGTCTTGTTACTTAAAAGGAAAAAATGGAAAAGCAACGAAGGCAGCAAGGGATCTAATTACCTTGAAGATTGACTGTTCCTTCTAAATTATTTCCCCGAAGACTTACAGTTCTTAAAGATGAAAGGCCAACCAAATCTAATAAGAGCTTGTTCATCATTTTAGTTTCACTTAAATCAAGAGTTTCCAAACTATTGAGTGTTGAAAGCCACTTAAGATCTGCTAAAAGTAGTAAAATAATTATATTAATTACATTAGAGATAGATATATCTAGTCCAGCCATAATTTTATAAATTTACCATTAGTGTGATTTAATCCTGTAAAAAGATCATTTCCTGCTAAATTTAGATACTTGAGAGTGGAAGTTTTACTCAAAGATGATAAAATGTTATCATTGAGGTCATTGTAACTGAAGAATCTCTGGATGTCTTAACTTGCAAGTGAGTGAGAGTTTTTAAACGGAAGCATAGAATCAAGTTAGTGAGTAGTGACAATTCCAATATCACCAATGGGTAAATTTATCTAATTTAAGGACGTGCAAAGCAATCAGAAAGAAAACATGCTACTGAACCTTCATTATCAACAGAACCAAATAGTCCATTATGTCTGAGATAAAGACTCCTCAATTCTTCAAAGGGAAGAAACAAAGAGGCATTTATGCGACTAGAATTCAGACCAAAATCCAGGAATAATTTACTGACTCGTTTAGTGGTGATATTGCAGTGAACATATTCCCATTGACAACAATCTGAACCTTCTCCACCCTGATTAGGATTGGGGAAAGATTTGAGAGTTGCAAGAGTGCAATACGCTCTTGATCCCAACACCGGTGACTCCACTTGCAGTATCTAAAACCAACACAGTTATGAAGATTACAACGACCATATCTCAACTAAACATACTTATTTAAGCTGGTTTGATGTATAGATATAAAATTTCTATGCTTTCGAAATGGTAAATGCGCCCTTAGCTACGTCATGTACATATATATATATATATATATAGGTATGCCGCCCAGTGAAACCCGAGTTAACTTCTCCAAATTTCATGTCATTTGGAGAAATTCAAAGAAATTTTATAAGAAAACCAATAAAAAAACAAATCATCAAGGAAAGATTATAGATATTTTACAAGAAAAGAAAACTATGGAGCTAGCTACGTGTTATTTTCCTTGATGGGTATGTAAGGTATAGATATTTGGCAAGAAAGGAGCATAAAATTTGACAAAAATAAGAAGCAATGGACGTACAATAAATTAAGCAACCGGTTAGGTGGATTCATTACCTAAGGAATGACTAGGATGATTTAATAAAAATTTACTCGAAGATGGTCAAGGCATAAGAGTGGAAAACACACATTGATTGAATTAACAATTAATAAATTTGAAGATTTTAATTTTTTTTAAAGATGAAATTGATATTGAGCATATAAAATAAAAATTTGTAATAAATTTATAAAAGCATAGAACAAAAGAATAAGAAAAGAAGAATTACTCTTGGCTCCTGAAAATATTTTAAAATTTTTTATTGCATTAAACATTCATTTTTTAATTGCCTTTCAAATAAAAATATTATAAATTTATCTTTTGATTGTTGACTAAGCTCAACATATTAATTTTAAAAAAATTAATTTTTTTTATCTTTATGTTTAGCCTAAAAAATGGATTAATTACATCGTTAAATGAAGTGATATCATTCATTTCATTGATAAGCATATAAATAAATATATATATTTTTGGTGCATCAAATTATATATATGTATATATGAATTCTGCATAAAATAGGTTTGATTTAACGTCAAATTAAAAATACCCATCAAATACTATATATAGAAAAAAAAATTCAATGTTTCAATTTGGTCGAGCGTATTACAGTGGCAACGCCACGCATTGCCATCGGATTAATGTTTTTGCGTCTTCAAATTTAATAAAAAAAAAAGATTGATTTATCATCAATTGAATCGAAATTTGAAAAACTAAATTCAAATTCCAATATTGAAAATGACAGGTAGATTTTGAATGAAAAAAAAATCTGGGCAAGAAGCAAGAACATTTAATTCATAAAAAAATAATAAACCTGTGAGTTTTGTCTCTTAAACCCTTTTATTTTTTTATTTTACTTTTTTTACTACAAAAAATAAAAAATGACTAAAATTGCCCTATTAAAATGGTGATGATGATACTGCAAAGAAATTGCTACTAATTCCTTTATTTATCGTCATTTATTTTAAGCTAAAGTGGTCCAAAAGCCATATCAGCAATGTTGGTTTAATTTTGCATGGAAATATTTTATATATATCTTCCGTTAAATTTTGGTCATTCCATCTTTTCTCAAGGCTAATTGAGGTTAAGACCCACAATATCTTTTTTTTTTTAAATAATAATGCGGGTACTATTTCTAAATTTAATAATTTTCGATATCATATGAAAATAATATGAGCATAACATTGACACTCAATGTGTTAAAATTTATATATTAATAATATGTCAAATTTATACATAATACCTTAAATTAACTTCTGATATATAGAAATACACGAATTGTTATATCTAATGTAATGATTTTATATTATTTCTTATTAATTTTTGGGATTAGGACTAAATTTGTTATGTATTATGATACAATACTTAATTTTGTTATTATATTTCAATTTTATCCATTTTAAACAAAAATAATAAGATTAAAATATTTTACGAAGAAAGAATTCCGTTCATTTGATTTGTTTTTGCGAAAAATAAAAAAAATGGATAATAATAAAATTCAACGTTAATTCGTATTGTTTAGGTGCTTGAGCTTCAATCTTTCTTGAAAGAAAGGTAATAATTGTGATATCAAATCTAGACGAATTAGAACATTTCTTTACGTAATCATTTACGGATATCTTCATAGTTTACATAATT
This sequence comes from Adansonia rubrostipa, assembly GCA_038381775.1. Lineage (NCBI taxonomy): Eukaryota > Viridiplantae > Streptophyta > Magnoliopsida > Malvales > Malvaceae > Adansonia > Adansonia rubrostipa. Next base: position 10,380,932 of record JBBYHM010000003.1, on the reverse strand, counting down.
TTGTTTGAGTTTTTTTTTTTTTATGTGACATAAAATTTTCTCACTTTTGTCAAATGAATTGACGCTTGCCTTGTGTACCTATGAGCATTATTTTCTAAATATATAATTGTTAGGGAAAAAAAACAAAAGAAAACATTTATTTATATTTTTATCAAGTGAAAAGGTTGAAAAAAGAAATAAATCCATGTATGATCAATTGCCTTTTTCTATATAGTGGGTTGCTGAATAGAAATTATTACATGGACCTATTCCCATCAGGTCACCATATCTAATATGTGTAATTTTAATAAGTTTTTTTTTTACTAATGATTTTTTAATTACTCAAATACATGCAAAAATTATATAGAGATCAATTCCACATCAAAGTATGGATTTAATTGATATTTTAATAGATTTTACATAATTTTGATAAATTAATTACGATATAATTATTATTCGATGATATGTTTGCTTTATCAAAAATTCATAATCTCTAAATTTATGATAGTTACAAACATTTCCAGATTTATTTTGTTATAAACTTTGTGATTAAACATAAAATTTTGTGTTTAAACTTAGGCGCGCCAAATTTTCTTTGATTGCACTATTTATTGTTTTTTTTAAGAAAAAGAGAAAAGAACTAATTTAAGAATTCAAATTAAACCTTATAATTTTAAATATAATATAATTATAATAAAAACTAATTAAAATATAATAATATAAAAATACAAATATAATATAAATAAAATAATATATCAAAATTTATATAAATTTTATTAACCGGTAAAGGTTCATATAATTAATTTTAAACATTTTGCTGTGCTGAGAACCCATCCACGTGTCCAGCGAGCTACAGTAACTTTTTAGGGGTTCAATGTCCCTGCAACTAAACGTGATAAATTTTGATAAGATTATAAGAATATAATATGTATAAAATAAAAAAAATATGATATGATATGAATATATTTTAAAAATTTATCTAATATGAATTAAAAATATATGAAAATTGATATAAATATAAAAAACTTTAAATATAATTATGACAAGATAAAATATATGAATATAACATAAATACATAAATTATTAAATTTAATTATAATAATTTTTTGTTTTATATATATATATATATATATTTCATTAAAAACTATAAAAAGAGACACAGCATAGTGTTAGCCACGAAATCCTGTGAGTCTCCAGTGTATGTGATCTGATGTTCGTTGTTTATTTATTTATTTTTTTACTTTTGCTTTGAATTCTTTTAGATGTGTATTGTTGTTTTGATATAGGGATTTTATTGTTTGATTTTTTTAAAAAATATTTTTAAAAACTTCAAAGGTCTACTTTTTTTTTTCCAAAATTTTTAAAAAGTTTTCTCTATTCAATTTTAATTTTATATATGTATGGATGTCTGTATCTTTACTGACAAAGAAAACTTCACCACTCCAGAGATGATCGTTGAACTTGAAACTTTATGCAGTTGCTTATCTCACTCTCTAAAAATCACACCAAGTATCTGTGGGTATTATAAACATGAAATTGGAACATATTTATTTTGACTCTAAAATAATATTTTGATTTTTTTTTCTTTCTGTCAGGGTGTTTTTTTTTTTCCTTTTTTTTTCCTCATAATTCATTTTATTTAAAAACATCCAGGAACCACTGGATGATGTATCTGTGGGTATATTTTTTGGTCTTTGGAGGACATTGGATGAGGTCATTTTTATTTCTTTACTGTATTTTTTTTACGGGCTTCATGTTGCTTCAACAATTTCTTTGATTTTGAAGGCTCTCATGTTCCAGCAATTTATTTTGGTTATTTCTTTTTTTTTTTTATTTCCATTTTTTGGGGATAATATTTTCTGCTGTGGGATAATATCTTCCTTCTGCATTTCTTTTCTGCGTGATAGTTACGATCACATATGAAAACAAATTTTTATCCGTAGGTAGTTTTTTCCTTATCATCATATCCAATATGCTTTCATATAGTATAATATTATACTCCTTAGCTTATATTAAAGGAGTTTATATCCATTTTTATGATTATATCTTCAACTTGAGCGCTATAAATATTTTCTTTTTTACTTTTTTTCCTTCCATTCCTCATATAAGCAAAAATCTATTAGTTTTGCCATGTCATTTGTTTAATATCGATGGATGGATGTGTTCTCCTTTGCTTTTCTACTTTCATATCGAGTTTTCCTATCGTTTTTTATCAAAATATTTGAAGGGAGTTGGAAAAGAATCATGGAGAGTAAGAAGATAAGGGCAAGAACTTTTTAGCTTGGTTTGTGGTTGATAAGGTGAAATTATTGTTTATTTTTGACTAATGTCTTACCATGGTTGTATGTACTCACTGTAATCCTCTTAAAATATATGTCCAGGAAACATAGGATTTCTAAATTTTTTGAAAATGATGATGCATTCATCTATATTTATGCATGTTAATCTCATGCTTAGTCATTCCATTGAAATGCTTGCATACTCATTATGTTATTGACATGTTCATTATCCATGTTTGATGTATTTAAAAACAAAAAAAAAAAAACTTACCTGTAGTATAGCTTTGGTTTTCATTCTAGTTTATATAAATATACAACACTTTAAAAATGAAAATAATATAAAATATGATACAAATTATATAAATGGCTAGGTCTGCTCCACTGCCTTGGCATTTGGGACGGGTTATTCGAATTCAATAATGCAGCCCCCTTTCCCACGATTTTCCTTTGCTCCATTTGAAGAGGACAAAAACCTCAAATGACAAGTAGTACAAGAACAATCGGAATGATATACGCAGGAACTAGCCAGGCTAGCTGTCTTAACCTCAATTATTTGAAAGTTAGTGTTAATTCACCCAAATGGTCCAACTCCAATCCCATCCAATCCAATTCAAGCACTTAGGTGAACTCGATTGGTTCTTTAAGAAAAAGGTTTGGAAATTAAGTGAGAAGCTTCAATTCCCCATTGGATTTGCAGCTTCACATCATTTCACTAATTTAGCCAATCGGCTTATCATTTTTCATTTGTATATTGGATTTTAGCCAAATTATCATAATAAGCCTTCTTCCCTGTTATTCCCATGTCGCATACCATTGGTATCACTCAATTTTCAATCTTTTATCTTCAATTTCTTTTCTTAGTCTTTATTCATGCCTGTGAACTGAAACAATAATAATAGAGAAGAATTAGAAAAAAAGAAATCAAGACATAAAACTTTATATGGTTCGATTAATGATGCCTACGCCTGCAAAGCTGCAATGATTTTTATTATTTTCGGAGAAGATAATGCAGTAACTATTGCAGGATATTTATAATCAATGTTACAAAACTCTAAAACCGGGTCAATAAAAAACGAAGAGAGCAACCTAGAAGATGTTCATAAAAAATTTGACCTATGTAGGCCATATCTAGCTTTGATTGGGCAAGGGACTGCGATCAAATATTGCCTCTAGGAAGCAGAAAATCTCGATAGGAACTGATTTTGTATAAAAAAAATATATTATACTTATTAGAGAAATTTCGACTTAAAAGATTAAATTGCATTTGTTGTTCCTAAAGTTCATCCTAATGCCAGGTTTAATCCTTACAATTTCACATCTATTTCAAATGTTAATTATCATTGAACCTTCAATAGTATATCAAACAATCCTAAACTAAACCCATAATTAATCTAAGTATTAAATTATGGATCTTTTGTAAGTAAGATTTGACTGATGATGATTTCTAAGAAATATTCCACCAACAGATTGTTAATTTCTCCATCGTGCCATATTTCATAAAGAAATTCTTAACTCAAAACAAAGTAGTGCTCCTATTCTTGTTGCTCGGGTTTTTACTCCCTGCTAATTCAAAACACACTTGCTAAACATGGTAATTAATGTATTTTTTTGCTAAGCCAGATAAATATTCATTAATAGCGGAACACTATCAAGGACTCAGATTACAAAAGAAAAACAGAATGCTTGGAGGAACCAAGTTCTGTTTATACTCAGAACAGAGTTATACCAATACTGTCATAGTGAAAGACAATAACTGACTCTAACAAGGGGCGATCACTAAAGAAAATTCTCCACCAAGCAGCGAGCGAAGGCATTCCACCAGAGCTACAAAGACATCCAAATGATCCTGGCTTATCATCTGAAAGAAACAAAACTGGGGATAGGATATCGCTCCTACCCTAGTAACAAAATAGCTCTTGGCAAAAAAGAAAGAAATGCACAGCATGGAAGCATCAGTCCAATGATATCAGTGCAAGGTCAATTCGTGTATTTCTGTTATATTTGTATTATTTTTTTCATGTTACAGTATTTAACATATATTATTTTTACAAAGTTTGATACATTAATAATTCGTTTTATACAGATTTAAATATATTCATATTGTTTTCACCTTGTATCTTGTGTTATATTTTAATTATTTTTAAAAGAAGAAGGGAGTAACTGACCTTGAAATTGAAGTCTAGAACCATGGAAGATACACAGGCTACACGTTTCTTCTGAAGCCGGGCAACCGACGAATACAATCCACAATGAAGTAATAGCAAGCTGTGCTACGTTCTTCAACAAAATAAAACCATGCTTGTCTCCAGTATGGGTTTATGTAGAGTACAATGGCAGTTGCCAACAATATAATTGCGTAGGAAACTGCGAAGCTGATATAGAAATCACCCATGTCTATGACACCGTGTTCTTCTTCGCTAGACGAAGCACTTGGAGTTTCTGGCGAATCACTTTCATTACAACTATTTTTCAATGGAAGTCCGCAAAGAAGAGGGTTTCCTTCGTAACTACTCTCGTCAAAAGTCCCAAATTGAGCTTTCCTGTCTGGGAGAGGCCCTGACAAGTTGTTGTGTGCGACGATGAATACCTCCAGAGCTGTCAACTCAGTCAGTTGAGCCGGGATTTTACCGTTTAAATTATTGTAGGAAAGGTCCAGACTCTCCATCTGCTTGAGTTTTGAGAAAGTTGAAGGGATAGGTCCAGTTAAATTGTTGTGCGACAAGTTTAGTCCACGGATTTCACTCAAATTCCCCAATTCAGGGGGGATTATGCCTGTCAATTGATTGCAAGAGAGATCAATTCCGGACAAGAGATTGAGAATGTTACCCTTGTAAGTGCGTGCCGCCCTCTTTGTTGAAAACTCTATCTCTTCTACTCCATAAAGAAAAGGAGTTAAACGTGAAGTAGGAAGTCCACTTTTCGTATAGCCTTTATTGCTTATGAGATCATATATTGTTAGTCCCATGTCCTCCAATAAGTCGTCAAAGGTAGAAAAGGAATAACTACCAGTAATGACAAGAGACTTTTGACTCCTTGGCATAAGAGTTAAATTACTCAAGCAGGAAGGTATAGGACCAGAAAATCTATTCCACGAGAGGTCCAAGATGCTTAATGAGTAAAGTTTGCATAAATTGGCAGGAAATTCACCATGGAAGTTATTTGCTTTTAGAAGAAGCACACTCAAAGCTGGTAGCGTGTCAATCCAATCTGGAATTCTTCCTGTTAAGTTGTTTTCTCTTAGATCTAACGTTACCAGTGAAGAGCTTCTATAAAAGGCATGTGACCTTGTTCCACTTAGTTTATTTTTGCTCAAATGTACATGTTTCACATACTGTAGACTAGAGCAAGATGGAATATTGCCAGATAGATGATTTTCAGAAAGATCTAAGACCTCAAGATAAACCATATTGCATAATTCCATGGGAATGGGACCCTCGAAGTGGTTTTTGGATAAATCCAGTATCCTAAAAGATGTCTTACTCCATAACCATCTTGGGAGCTTGCCGGACAAATGGTTATCACTTAAATCTAACTCTCGGATACTTGTAGAGCTAGTGGATGAAAAATCAGGTATCTCTCCCTCAAACTTGTTTCCATCCAAAAATAATGTCACTAACGAATCAATCAAATAATGGATTATAGGAAATAATTTGCCTCTCAAGGTGTTATTTGAAAGTTTGAGATACACCAATGAGCTATTCATAGCCAACTCTTCAGGTATTCCTCCAAAAAATTTATTATGGGACATGTCTAAAAATCTTAACTGCCTCAGACCACCCAAACAAAGAGGAATATTGCTTTCGAATGCATTTTGAGATACGTATAAGGCCTTCAAATTTGGAAGAAGTGAGCAAAAATTCCTTGGAATTTCATGTTGTATTTTATTATTGGATATTTGAAATACCTTCAACTCAGAATTAGGATGTGATGGTAAGAAAAGAGGACCCACAATAGAACTCTCTATCATGTAAAGCTCTTGTAATCTTGTATTGTTCTCAACCAGCCAATCTGGAAAATTTATTCCGCCAAAATTGCAATAAGAAAGATCAACGTATCTCAAGTCATACTGATAATAGAGGAAGCTAGGAAGTTGTAGTTTCCTATGTTCATCTATTGTGCAATTTGACAAAATGAAGACCTTAAGTTGATATTTTGGAGGCCAAGTTTGGAAAGTTGCTGGTTCCATTACTAACTTGTTTTCCTTGCTTAAAAGGAATTTAAGGTTTGAGTGGTTTGAGAATGATTTAAATGACACTGGAACTTGAAACTGATTTTGAGAAATAGAGAGGAATTGAAGCATTGTGAGATTTGTGAGGGGAGTGGAGGCAATATTTCCAGTGAACTTATTGTTAGAGATATCCAAATAGCGAAGAGAAGTCAAGTTGCCCAAACATGAAGCAATTGGACCCCCTAGAGCATTTCCATTGAGATTCAATTCTTTGAGGCTGTTTAGATAACATAAACCTGCAAAAAAAAAAAAAAATTGTAGACAAGATATTCAAAGTTAAAATTACTAAAATTTTGTTTGATTCAATAAAATATGGAAACAAAATTAGAAAACAAGAGAGAGGAACAAACTATACGTCCAAGTTTTGTCCTTGTTTGCCTCAGTGTATATGCTTTATAGAAATAATTTTTTAAAAATTATATATTGAATTTATTTTATTCAAAAATTATAATAAAATAAAGAAAATATGAAAACTGATCTGAAATGCAAAAGGAAATTAAGTGTAATACAGGTGTTTGGAGATAAAAAAAAAAAAAAAAAAAGGGAAGATGAGGGTCGAAAAATAAAGGCCGGGCCATATCTAAAAATGTAATTGTATTACCTCCATGAGCAGGTAAAGTGGCAGCCAGACTGCAATTATACAAAGACAAAGTTTTGAGAGAAGTCAAGATGCCAATGCTTTCCAAAAAGCTGATGTCCAGAGGAGTATTATCTAGGATTAGGTTCTCCACGTTGCTCAACACATGCAACTCTGTGTACATTTAATAAAAAAAATAATTATATATATACATGAGTATAAATGGATTTAAGATAGTTGTTAGAAATATGACTGACAATTATATATATATATCTCACCTTGAGTAACCACTGCTTTGTTTAAATGAAAATTATCTCTTAAAAAGAGGGTCTTAACAGATGGAAATGACTCCAGGAGTGATACAAGAGAAACATTTCTTTTGGTGGAGACACCATCTAGATAAAGAAATTTTAACTTCCTCAAACATCTATTTTCTGCAGTGGCAAGTGAAATAAAAGAGCGACTTAATTAGCGTAAAGTGGATATGATACTGTAGAAAAGAAAATAGATATTTAATAAAATGAGAAACGAATGATATTGATAGGAAAATATAATTTCCTTTAATTCGAACCTTTAGAATTCACAAATTGGTTCACCTCATTGTAACTCAGGTCTAGACTCTCTAAATTGCTCCACCCACAAAGTTCTGGAAGATCATAAAATAAAATTAATTTACGGAGTTTATCTTATAATTAATTAAATAAGTGCTTTAAAATTATAGAAGTTGGTCTTACCTTTAACATCTATTGATCCATTCAGTTGATTTTGCCTTATATTCAGAGACTTCAGATTTGAAAACCCACTAAATTCTGCCAATATACCGTTATTCAAGATATTATCGCTCAAATCAATTTCTTCTAAATTGATCAAACTTGGTTGTCTTCCATTGCCTGCATAAAATTGCCGTAATTTCAGCTTGAAAATATAAGATGAGAATAACTAGTTCAAAAACACTAAGAACATATTTGAGTTGTAGCCAATATATGTACCATGGAAAGATCGTAGGCTCTCAATTAGATTTTCACTTAAATCCAGCTTCTTTAAATTTGTCAAATTGTAAAAGCCTGTTCAAATCCAATAAAATACCTTAGTCCAATTACTTTACAGAGATTGCAACAAAAAAGGAAAAAAAAAGGAAGGAGCAACGATAAGGCAAAAGAATCTTACCGTGAAGGTGAACCGTTCCTTCTAAATTATTGTATCCAAGATTTAAAGTTTCTAAAGATGAAAGCCCGCTCAAATGTAACAAGAAGTCGTTCAACCTATCGGCTCCACTTAAATCAAGAGTTTCTGAACTATTCAGTCTTGAAGACCACTTAGGATCTGCTAAAAGTAGGAAGATAATTATTTGAAGATGATTAATTACATTAGAATTAGATGTTATCTAATCTAGGCATGACATTTTTTTCGCATTAGTATGGATTGACTATTTCCTGTAAAAAAAAAAAGAAAAATTCTAATCTAACCTGTAAAAAGATCATTTGCTGCTAAATTCAGGGACTTGAGAGTGGAAATTTTACTTAAAGATGATAAAGTGCGATCACTGAAGTAATTGTAACTTAAATCAAGATCCTCTAGATGTCTCAACTTAGATAGCTTTCCAAAACCTGCAAGAGAAGAGAGTTTTTATATGCAAGTCACAATTGCACTGGCGCCAATGCATGAAACACAATTGGGAGAGCAAACAAGTGAATATTCATATAATTTAAGCAACCATAAATTAAGATAAAATGAAATGAATTACCTTCATTCTCAACACAACCAACTAGATTATTATTACTGAGATCAAGACTCCTCAATTCTTCAAAGGGAAGAAACAAAGAGGCATTGAAAAGTTTATTAGAATACTCTGAACGTAGGAAGAGCTGAGTCACTCGTCTAGTGGTGATGTTGCACTCAACCCATCCCCATCCACAACAATCTAAATCCTCTCTACCCCGACGAAGACTGAAGAGAGATTTGAGTTGCAAGAGTGCAATACGCTCTTGATCCCGACACCCATGACTCAACCCTGCAACTTCTAAAACCAACACAGTTATGATTACCGCTGCCACCCTTAACCATCTTTGCCCCATTAAGCTCATTTGCGTTCTCTGTCTATACTATAATCTATGCCTTCGGAAATGATACGCCCTTAGCTATCTTATATAGGCCACCAGTGGCACCCAAGTTAATTTCTCCAAATTAACTTCCTTGAATTTGGAATTTCAGTTGTCATTTGTTGTTCATATATTTCCGCTACTTTTTCATATTTTCAACTCTTTCTTTACCACTTAAACTAATTAAATGTCTAAAATTAAATAAACTTTGAAACTCTAACTTTTTTTATTTTTTTTC
>JBBYHM010000003.1:10277006-10365662 GCA_038381775.1 Adansonia rubrostipa | reverse complement strand
TTTTAAGGTTTACGTCGTAGATATAAGTATTTTATGTTATTTCAATTTCTGTTAGCTTTGTATTTGTATTGTTAAAAGCTTGAGATTTGAGATTTTGGAGTCTGACTTGGTTCTTCTATGTCTTCTCTCTATTTCCTCAATTTCTCCCACGTTTCTCCATTTCTTCTGCTTTCCTTCTTATCTCCAGTTTCTCCTTATTTCCCTTCCCTGTTATGCATTATTGGCATAGTCATGCGGTAGCTATAATGCGTATAAAACCCCATGTAAAATCATATGCCAAATTAGATTCATGGCATTCCAACATAGTGTCTTCCAACAACACAAAGTTACAAAAACAAGAGCGGGCATAATGATCTGATTTAATGGCTAAGAGCCTAAGACTGTTTAACTGATTCACAGAATTTTCTAGGGATTGAAAATGGGCTTTTTTCTGGTTTTAGAACCTGTTACAACTCTTAGTTCCCAAAGTGGATAGTTTCTTCCTGATTGAATAATTAATTAAACATATATTTTTTTTCTTTTTTGCTGCAGGATAATGCTAATTCATTGAAAGCACAACTTGATCAACAGAAAAGTGTTGTTGAGAATCTTGTCTCCAACACACGGGTTTGTTTCTGTTATCTTTTTTACTATTAATTTAATTGCAACATTATTTAATAACATAATTTGGTTTGGATTTCTTTTATGTGATATATTGCCTTGGGTTTGAAATTCACTTCGCTTAATATTTGGCATGAATTCAAATAAATGATTTATCTACCTAATTTTTTTTTACTTTGTTATTATTAATACATTTATGGACTTGTTAAGGTTGCATTCCCTGAATTCCCTTTTGTGTAGCTTTTGGAGTTGTTATTATTAATACATTTATGGACTTGTTAAGGTTGCATTCCCTGAATTCCCTTTTGTATAGCTTTTGGAGAGCAAGATACAAGAGGCAAAGTCAAAGAAAGACACTCTGAAAGCTCGTGCTCAGTCTGCAAGGTAGTCTCCACTATTCCCGTTGGTCATTGCTACATTCCTTTTTCTCTGTGTTTTGCCACATTGGACTTTCTGGTCATGATTATTTTGATGTTGCTTCAGAACTGCGACTAAAGTAAACGAGATGGTGGGAAATGTCAACACTAGCAGTGCTTTAGCAGCTTTTGAGAAGATGGAAGAGAAAGGTGAGTTGATCTTTAGGTTGGAAGGTTTTTTGTTCTAAGTTAGAATCAAATTAATTTATGCTTCAGGGTTGGGAAGATTATGATTTTGACTTAACGGAAAGTGGACATAATAAAGCCTTTTCAGCCCTACGATTCGATAACCACTTAACTTGTGATTTGTGGTATATTTCTCTAATGGAACCTATCTTAAACTTAAAAATCTTATCCAATCAAATTATTGGGCCACTGACATAATATCTTCAGTTCAAGATTAGGAAGTTGAGGTGCGAAGAAGCTTCCCAGGTTAAAAAATATCTATATTTCTTGGGGATGCGGGGAGTTCTAAGGCTCGGGCGTGTGTCCTTATTGGCCTACCCATGCTTCTTAGTTATGAAATGCTTCTGTTTAATTAACAATCATTTTCCGAACTAAATATTGCATACAATGGTGCTATTATTAATCTTATATTATTTATATCTAAAATCATCCTGGTCTTGCACCTGATTATTGGTAATCCCTCTTTGCTAAATGCAGTTATTGATCACTCCAGATTGACCACCTTTTGCATTTTTTTGTGGCTGATATTAATTGAGCTATAAGAACTAGATTACATCTGAACTCTTGTCTCTTACGTTTTTTTTTTCTTTTTTTTTTTTTGACAGTTTTGGCAATGGAGTCTGAAGCAGAAGCTCTTGGGCAGTTAACCACCGATGATCTTGAAGGGAAGGTAGTAACTGCTCTATCTTTATTTTGCTTTCTTTAAGTCTGGTTTAAACTTTCTATGACCAAATTTCCCTGGTTGATATTTGATAATTTGCATCATTTTTGGTGGCGGCCATCATAGGCCAGGTATTGAACAGCTTTAATGGCTTGTTGATGGCATTTAGCTTTAGTTTATGCTCTGACTCAGTCTTTTTGAAATTGGGACTTACTTTCCGAAATATTTCCCATCCTTAGTTTCTCTAAGGATAGGAAAAATAGAAAAGTTTTTCCTGCAAGTTCCCTAGAAGTAGATGGAAAGTCAATTTGATATGGTAGCCATTGTTTTCTGTAGTCGTGCCAAGAAGTAGGTCATTTTATTAGGGATAAGTAATGTTTTTATTGTAAATTTAGGATAATAATTCTTAGAATTATAGTCCATTATTCATCAAAAAAGTTGTTTTTCATATTCTGGATTGTCATACCACCAGAAAAATTTATCATAGGAATACAAAAATACATTGTGCTGCAGTTCACATTTGTAGGACGCTTTTGCTATGATAATATAATGTTTTTCTTTTTGCTTGTGTGCTTGATAGTTCCTGTCTACAAATTTACTGCTTTCGATTCTTAAAGAAACCCGTTACTTAAACTTGCAGTTTGCATTGCTTGAGAGCTCATCAGTTGACGACGATCTTGCCAACCTGAAAAAGGAACTCTCTGGTAGCTCACAGGTATGTCTCATTCTTGGTTTATGAAAAATGGAATTCTGTATGATTGTATTAGTTTCTATCGTATGTAACTTCTGCTAGACTACGCTATTAAAATTAATTACGTTAACAATATGTCAACTGAAGAATCAAATTTAGAACTGACTGACCAGAAACAAGAAAAAGAAAAGAAAAAGAATTAGAATTGGAATTGGAATTGTTCCGTGCATATCGTTTTTCCTTTCCCCAGTCTGTTTTGGCAACTAGAGAGTGATTGTAGTTTGAGAAGGAAAAAAATTCCCCCCAGCTGGTCAAAACCTTAAAGTTAACTTCCTGCTGTGAGCCGAAAAAATTGCCTTGAATTTCAAACTTTTGAAAGGTTTTATTTTATTTTATTTTTTTTGCCTCTGATCTTATGACCAACAGAAAGGAGAACTTCCACCTGGAAGAACTGCTTCTTCCAGCACAAACAAGCCATTTCCATATCGAGATGCTGAGATCGAGATGGAGCTCAACGAATTGAGGCAGAAGGCAAAGGACTTCTAGAGCTCCTCATCCAAATACCGAAATCATCAAACTTTTATTTCAAGGACAAACCTTCTTCCGACAGTTCGTACGCAACGAGCTAGATTCCAAACAGATCCATTTGTATAGCTGCATTCCAAAAACTCAATAAATTATTGCAAATTTTGGATGGTTTTATGTACATACTTTTGTGTATTTACATTAGATGATATCATTGTCATGTTGCACCCATAACTTAATGTGCAATTTGCGTCAATGACTCATGTTTTTGGACTATGTATTGAATAGCTTGCTAATGTACAATTACTTCTTCCTGGCAATTTCCTTAGCATTTTAATATATGTTGGATACCTTGTCGGTAACAAAACCAGAATTGGGCACAATTGTTTAATATATATGTGAGCATCTAATTCATAGCTGTCGTCAATTACAGATGGCATGCAAGGACTTGGGTCATGATTCCCCGGTTTTCGTTAGGTACTTATTCAGAGACATATCTCTTCTGCCATTTTTCCGTGCTTCATCAATCAGATTTTATCATGTGTTATTTTTTTACTTTATATATCATGTGACAAAAATGTGATTTATGAGGCACAAGAAAAGGCCCAGAGAAGGGGTAGAACGTCTGAAGGAATATTGTAGTTATACCTAAGCTACATTCCCTAGTGTTTGGTAAAATCGAATCTTGCAATATTCAAGTTTTTCTTTGATACGAAGGAGGTCGCAACTTACGATAAGAGAAAAAGTTATAAATATTATAATATTAATCATTAGATTTATTAAATATCATCTTTTAAAAATGATCGTGTAAATTAAATTAAATATTTCGGTTGATGCAGGTCTATTAATGTGTTGAAAATAACAGAAATTTAGTTCACCTTGGATCAATCCGAAAATGTCAATGTTACCAGCTGTAAAACACTTTTCAATACCCGAAATTTTCGGTTATTTAAACAAATGCAGATTGTATGAATATGGCTTGAAAATCCCTCCCCCAATCGACACGGCACTGTTCTATTGGAAGCTTTAAGCACTGTAGAAATTGCTTACCAAAGAAAAAGCAAAGGAAACGTGTCAAAGGTTTTAGCAGGGGGAAGTCTGAAATTCAAAGTGATGTATATAAGTAGCGGTCATTGAACGAAAAACTGAGCGCCATCACAGTAGCTTCGTTGTTTGACAAGAGTTTCATTCTTTTCTTGCACGCTGTTCCTTTCAAATTAAGCGAAGTTATTAACAGTCCTACTTAGTCAAATTAATAGAAATTCAAAACTTCGGATCCCAATATTAACTCAATTTTTTTCGGTACAAAAAAATGGTAGTATGAAGATAAAAAATAAAAAATTAAAAGTTTGTAAATACTAGGATTAGCTCGAACCCTAGACTTAATTGTCTAAATCAATTAAATTGAAAATACTTGTACCAATCAACTAAACGAAATCCCGAATTCATGATTTAGTATCTAAAAATTTGACAAAAACCGACTTTCTGGGCAACACTTGCAGTGTGAATTTAAGTGTTCAGATCTTCAAACAACTCGTGTTACTGACACATTCAAAACCTTAAATATTGTTTCAACCTTCCTAGCAAAAACCCAATCCCCAAACTCCCATTTTTCACTTGGATTTTTTTCCTTTTTTCTGCCTGCATGACTGGTTCAAAGCTCCTTGGTCAACACGTAATCTCTTGAAAGATAAGCCAAAAACCATAGCCAATATATTCGAACTATTTTACTAGTGTCCAAATTCAACCACCTTTCCCCTATATATATACACCCCATTTCGCTTCATTATTTCATACAATCACAATAACGTTCATTCATAACTTTCAGAAAAGTTATAGTTTGAGCTATCGGGTGACGAAAATTTTCCGTCTTTAATTTTCAAAGATGAATAGCAGAAAAGTAAGCACCCTTCTGATGATTTTTGTCTTCTCAGTGGCCATTTTGAGCCATGTTCGGGTGGAGGCAACGAGAATGGTGGCTGAGGATTTTGCTAAGGCGAACCACTTGGAGACATACTCGTCAGTGTACGAAAAGGCCAAGTTCACCATGTCGTGCTGGCTCGAGCGGTTGGCTTCTGGACCTAGTCCTAGAGGACCTGGTCACTAGAATCATTCAAATCTGGAAATCCAACTATAGAAGAAAGTAAACTGAGTATTATTATTAATAATTTATTGTTTCATTTTTATACTTTTTTTCTTCTTTATAGGTCGTTTCAACATATATAATGCAGCTTCCGCAGATTGCAATATGTAGAACTACATGTGCAGATGTAAATCGATAAATAAGTTTTTTTTTTTCTTTTTGCAAAAGTTGCAGCTCGAGAATAAAAAAAAGGACTTCAGAAGTTGTGGTACGAACATAAATTCGTATTCATATCACCTTTTAAGAATGATTAAATCCGAATTTATAAATAAAAACTGCCAAAAACTAAAAGATTTTAGAATTTTTTAAAATGCTCTATTAGGCTTACATGATCTATTCCTTTTGGTGCTCTTGATTTCATGATCCCTTCTTTATCGTTTTTATTTTTGTTATAAATGATTATGGACTACGTAATAAGAAATAATTCTCCTTTATCTGGACAACGTTTCTTTCATCTGTAACATTTAAATACGAAATTTTATATTAAAATCTCAAATTCTAATAGTTGAATAAATGTAAATCGAATCACACGCTGAAGCCATATATGTAAACATGCACGTGTTGCATGGGCGTCAATGTACCTATGAGCCATAACTTAATACCAATCAATGATGTGGGTAGGCTCACTAGAGATGTTCGTAGATTTGTTTAAATTTAAATTTGATTTAGTAGAACCAAATTAAAAGTTTATTTTATTATTTAAAATAATATTAAAAATTTTAAAAATTATTTTTATATTAATGCTTATAGTTAAATTTAAATAAAAATAATTTTTATTATTTAAATAGTAATTTGAATTAAACCGAACCAAGTTAACAAAATTTATACCTAAACTTGACAAATTATAAGTTAAGCGAATTGTCCAACTTCTGAATAGGTTTAATTTATACTAGATGATGTCAACTAATTAAAAACAAAATTATTTGTATTTAATTTTATTAAAACTTTTGATGAGTTAGCATCATCTGATGGATTAATGTACAATATAATTGCATTAGATAGAAGCACTAATCTTTATATATAGTATATTTTATTAATTTATTAAGGGCATATTTATGAATAGTTATTAAAATAGTCTTGAAAAATAATAAACAAAACCAAATCCAATTATTCAACATCAATATATATATATATATATCTCTTCTGTTCAAATCATATCACATAATCATATTTTTTAAAAAAAATTAATTAATTATCTATTACACGTGACTTCATTGCATGTTATAATTAAACTATGAATATTTATTTTAGTAAATTCATTAATAATTTTTGTAATAAATAATTGACCTTTACACACAAAAAAATAATATTAATAACTAGGTGAAATTACTTGAATAAAAATGTTATATGTTAGGTGTGAAGTAATCTTTTCATACAATTTTTTTTTCTAATTAAAGGTTTAAATGGGTATTGTTAATTTGCAAATTTGACTGGCTTGTTACTGTTAATCTCTTGCCAAGTTTGAGCATTTTGGATTCTTAATAGGAAGCTTCATTGAGTTTATATATAAATACACATACACACACACACACGCACACACACATATATATATATATATATATGTATATATACACACACAAAAGCACGTTTTGTTTTATAATATATTCCCTTAATTTTGTTTCAGTCACATTGCCATTTTTACACTTAAAAATTGTGACAGTCAAGATATCAATCTTCAACTTTTTATTTTTTGTTTTTCTACTCAAATGCCATTGTTCTTCTTTTATATTTATTTTTTTATTTCGTTCAAATTTAATATTCAAAATTTCATTATAAAAAATAATTATTCAAGCACAATCATAAATAAATATATATATATATATATATATACACACTATGATTTTCAAATTGATGCATTTCAAAATAATTTCATTTTAGAAATCATTCAAAATTTCAAAATTTTTAATTTAAAAATACCCATATGATCTAAAACATATGCTTTATATATGCATCATATGTTTTATGTGTTATATATAATAAATTTTGATATTAATTATTTTAAACATTAAGTCAATATTTTGAACTATAAATTTATGTGGGGGGGTTGGTGGATTAGATTACAAATAAATAAATTATAAAGAGATATCTTTTCTTTTCTTTTCTTTTTTTTTTTTTTTGTTATCTAGAAAAGTCAGGAAAAATATATAATATTTAATTAAGACAGAACAGGAACAATAATTTAGTTAAAGTTATATAAAATAACAAATTAAAATATCCATTGAACATGTAAGAATAATTATGCATTAATTATTGTCTATATTTTCTTAAAATTAAGTAAAAATTAGGTCTTAAAATATTTGCTATATATAACTTTGTTTAAGAAATTGTAAAATTTGCAATATTTTTATTATATAAACATAATTATTGACTATGTGTAAAATATATATTTTAATAATATAAAAATTAACTTACTTGAACTTAGAGGCATGCGTATATAAGTCGGGCCAGGCAATGATCTTAATTTTTTTTTTAAATTTTATCTAAGTTCAGAGCAAATCAGTTTCGAAAGCTAAGATTATTATTTATAAAATAATAAAATATTAAAAATTATTTTATATTTATATTTATATGTCTTATAATTAAATTTAATTAAAAATATTTTTTTATTACTAAATAATAATTTGAATCGAATCAAATGAATCTAAATTAAAAAATTATATTCAAAATCTGACATGAATTGAAAAGCCATGCCTCTTGATAGGTCTAATTGAACTCGTCGGATTGCAACAGTTATTAATTGTCATTACAAAGATAAGAACAATAGCTGAGTTGCTTAGGTTTGTCATCTCTATACTATTAAATTTCTTCAGTTTATGATATAAATCATTTCATTACCAAAAAAATAGCAACAAAATACATCAATTAATATTTAAAATTCGATTTAATGATTTCCGTATGTATATTTTTTATTTTAAAAATTTATGTTCAATTTTTTTTAAAAAAATTAAAAATGCTTGCGTATTATATTTGACAGTAGATAATCTTGCTTGCTTGAAGATTTTAAACTTTACAAAAACAATTACAATATATTGTTGATAATTTTAATAAATTCAACGTTACTCATAAATTTAAAGAGTATTCATGATTAAAGTCAAGTTGCAACTCGAATTTTTTTATTTTTTTTGCTCAAGCTTGAATATCGACTAATCCAATCCGAAAGTCTGAATTATTATTTAGAAACAATAAAAATTAAAAAAATATTTTTATATTAATATATATTATAATTAAATTTAATTAAAATATAATATTTTATTATTAGATAATAATTTGGACCGATCAACTTGAATATAAAAAAATTATATTCAAAATCCAACCTAAATAGATTAGACAAGTTGCTCGGCCGATAGATAATTGTAATTGTAATATGAATATAAACGTAATACAATTAAAGCTAAGGCTGAATTATTCCTAACCCTAGTTTGCATTAGAAGTCTAATTAGGGATGTACTTTATTTAAACCAAATCAATTGACTGAACCAATTTATTTCGATTGATCGATCTGTGATCAAAATTATTTTGGTCGATTATTGATAAGGGTTTTAGAAATATTTTTTGATTATACATTAATTCAATATTAGTCATTCAAAAATAATCGAATTAATTAAATTATTTGAAATATATAAAAAAATATATTATTTTTTAATTTTTATTAAATGCTTTAAATATTTTTACTCTCAAAATATAATTTACGAAAATCATATATTTGGGATTTATTCATCACTTCAATGATGATAACATGATAAAAGATACCTCGAGAGTCAAAATTCGACACTTACATTGTAATCTCATGTTCAAACACTTGCAGTTATAGTATAACCAACCAATTGTAGTCAGATTCAACATTTCCAACCTTTTTGACATCATTAAACTCAATATTATTTCTCACTGAATGCATCCCAGCTAGTTTTTTTTCTTAAAATGACAAAAGCATCCTTCAAATGGCTCTTGAGTGGATCTCGTAATTTATATTCATATCATATTTATTCAGTTTATTCTATTATCATCATTTTAAAGTTATTTTATATTTATATAAATTTTGATACTGTTAATAATTTATATTACATATTTTGAGATATTTATATAATTATACCATATTAATATTATTTTTCGTATCATATCATGTTTTAATTATTCATGTCATATCTAATATTGTTAGACTATATTAATCAGACTCGAGTGTAAGTACTGTATTTTTTAAAAAATTTTATATATTTAAAAAATTATATCTTTATACTTATATTATGATATCAAATATAAATATTTTAAAAATAAAAAATCGGATCAACGTAATTGGCGGGGCTACGTAACCCAAGCAATGAAACTAAAGGCTAAACCAGTAAATTCGGAGGTCTGTAGCAGCCATTGACGCGGTCAGAAACATTCAGGCCTTAACTAACCCAGTGCTTCACCTTTCCCACCAGCGACGTTTTCCTCACGAGTCACGAGCCTTTTTTTTTTTTTTAATGTTTTCTAGCTATGACTTAGCTCAAAATCCTTGGTCAAACGACAGTCGATAGTCCTAAAAAGCCCACCATTTCGGATTTATCCTCACCATTTTTCCACATATTTTAAGCTGTTCTAACTAGACTCTGCAAGCTTTGTTGTTTCCTATATAAAACAGATATTCAGTTACAAATTCTCTTCAATTCACAACATAACCCTTCCAAGATTTAGCCTTTTTTCAGGCGTTTAGGTTAGTGTTTGGGAAGATGAATAGCAGAAAACTAAGTACCATTCTGATCATTTTCGTCATCTCAATGGCAGTACTGCTGAGCCTGAGCCATGTCGGCGGCGTTGAAGCTACCAGAGTTTTAGCGGAGGATATTGACAACGTAAATCATTTCGATACATACACGTCGGTTTACCAGAAGGCAAAGTTGACGATGTCTTACTGGCTTGACCAGTTAGCTTCAGGACCTAGTCCTCGAGGACCTGGCCACTAAATCTATTGGCACTGGCTGACGATCTCGAAGCCCATTACCCATGGAAGTTAAACCAAGTATACTTTTTTTATTTTCATCAACAAACAAAGTATACTTACATATTTTTGGATTCCATGACGCAAGCAAAAATGCATGTAAATTTTTTTTCAAAAATAAAAAAATAAAAAAATAAAAATAAAAGGTAAAAATATATATCTGCACAAAATGGAGTGAGAAGTTAGAAAAACAATTATTAAGTGAAAAGTTAAAAATATATATACATCGATTCTTATTAAATTAATATGGAAAATTAATTGCATGATAAGAAAAAAAATACATATTCTCTTAGATTTATATCAATTATAAATTTATTTAAATTATTTTTTTTAATTCACTAACTGAATTGATATCAATTGACTCGTAATACCAACTCAGCTGGCAAATACACAATATTTGAAATTGTTAATTTTTTTTTTTTTTTAGATTGAGATATTGCGCAATTTTTACTAGCTAGGTAGAATTTGTTCGACACAAATGTAAAGGAAAACAAATACAACCTCTGGTTTGATTTTATTTTTATTTTTTGGGCCCAAGATTCTCTTTAATGTTTCACTTAGTTATAATTTATAAGCTTTCATTAGTAACTTTCAATTTCCCTTTTTTGGGATGAATTAATCAACTTTGAATTTGAAGATAAATAATAATAAAATTCACATTTAGATTTTACTAACGAGTACTTCTAAGTCACTCTTTAGTTTATCATATACTATTTATAGTAATAAAATTACATTAAATGTTAAAATTTGATAACTTTATTCATCAATTTCAATGCATCAATGAAAATATTACAATAGAAATAATAACCTTAAGAAGCTCGTAGCTAAATCTTTAATATTTTCATATATAGACACTGAAATTGTTCATTTATTGTTCTTAATTATATAAATAATAATCTTAATTGTACATCAATTAGTAGATTAAGTGAATATCACGTAAAATCTTTTCTTATATATATATATATATTATGCTAATTTTTAAATTCAATATTATTTATAAAAAAAAAAAGACAGTACCCATTTTCATGGGTCAATCCCAGTTGCAGCTCAGAAAATCATTTTTTTTTCATTATCCAGGTGAGGATTGGGTTGATTCTGGACTGACTTGGCAGCTAATATCAATAAAGGTGTGGATTAAGTTGGGTCATGAAAAAAAAATTTTATCTGAAAAGAGTCTAGTTTAGGTCAACACATTAATTCATATCATTGTTTAAAACAATATTAAAAATAATTTTATATTAATATTTATAATTAAATTTAAATAAAAATATTTTTATTATATAAATAGTAATTCGAACAAGACTTATCGAATTGAACCAATTATTTGATTCATGAATAGGTGTAATGCATGCCAAATACTTCTATCTGTTTGGTGTTTATAGGAGACCTATCGGACATAACTAAGCCTTGGCTTATTATTAGCTAAACCGGTTAATTTATTCTTTATATATGAAAAAAAAAAAAACAAAATTGTTTGCCATTGAAAAGATACTAGAAAATAGGAAGATATAATAGGAAAAAAAATTTTATTTATATGACTAATTAATTGATAATGCGTCTATTAAGCTCTTTTATTAGGCAATTAAACATTAAATTAGAACTTTTATTCTTTATTTTTATATAGTAGATGATTTTAGGGAGATATCCCTTTCATATTTCATAAATATCATTCATCTCATTCTAAAATTTTCAATCCGAAGCTTTCCAATTGAAGGTTTCAATTCTAACAACTAAATGTCCCTTTAGTGGACTAACTTTTTTCTTTATTATTATTTATGCTACTCTAACTCTTTATTTTTCTTAAAGTATTCGTATCTTAAACATTTTTAGAAATAGGCAACTTTTAAAAAAAATTAGACATATATTGGACACATATCAGTATCCCACACCTATATCTGAGTCCAAGGAACATAAATTATTACAATTATTTGCTTCTACTTAGGGTAAATTCTAGCATCTGAGATTAGGCCCAGGAGCAACACCAAGTTGGCTACAATACTG
Source organism: Adansonia rubrostipa (assembly GCA_038381775.1). Classification (NCBI taxonomy): domain Eukaryota; kingdom Viridiplantae; phylum Streptophyta; class Magnoliopsida; order Malvales; family Malvaceae; genus Adansonia; species Adansonia rubrostipa. The sequence goes on along the minus strand of JBBYHM010000003.1, from coordinate 10,353,461 downwards.
TGTGAAGTAATCAATCCGAGACTGAACTTTCTGAGGCTCTTCACCATTACACTCAATAGGATTAATGGCTCTAATAGTTGCCCCAAATCCTTGGCTCACAACTGATGCAACATTGTTCGTCCAAAACCATAAGGCAGCCTTGAAGGCAATGAGAGGGTCATTGGCCACGGTCTCTGGTGCGCCTAACCCATCGAACCCAAGGTCGGAACCAGCTGGTCCGTAGTTGTAGTTCCATGAGAGTTGCAGTGGTCCACGCCCGTAGTAACCTTTGCCGGGGGCGCATGGATACTGTGTCATTGTCTCATTGCAGTAGTCTTTACTGGGGCCATCTTGCTCTTCTATGTGGCAAAAACCTGCAACAACAACAACAGCTTATTGCTTAACAACGAAAATTTCTACTTATAGGTTTTGACAGTAATCAAAGAACTGGAGCTGATCAACTGGTTAGACTGGCTCAATTGGAAACCGAAGGTCAATCCAGTCTGGTGCTAGAACCGGCCTAAATCCAGTTTAACCGGAAAAAGTTCGGTTTTTTTATTTTTTTCAAAAATACTTTTATAATCAATGAGATTTAAATGCACAACCTCTTAAATTTAGATTAAATACCACGTTACTAAGCCAATATATATACATACATCCATATCAATTATTTACAATATCTTCATTACTTATTTAACATTAAAAGTACTTTTTAACTTTAGACCAGATCGGTTGAACAAGTAATTAGAGGTCACACAAGCTTGACTTTTCGGTTAATTTTTTTAAAATTGGCTTTTGAAAGCGATATTGAAGAGATTTAAATAGCATTCACAACATCATATTATAGTTACTACTTCATGGTTCCGGATCTTTTGAACTGAAATCGCAACTATATGAAGTAAGAAAGAAATCTTACGATCAGTTTCATGGCTAGCATGGGCGAAGAAAGCAGCAATCTCACGCCTGGAATCTTCAACTGAGCCAGTCCTTGCGAACCGAGGAAAAGAATTAAGAGCATCAAGAAAAGCACCTCTCGAGTAAAAGTTTCTGCCTGCACAACTTGCGTCCTGGTTCAAGATCCCATTAAAGAACTCAGGCGTAACAATGTCAGCTATCGAAACACCATTGTTAATACAAGGACCCCCTCGGCAATCTACGCCGCAGAATTCTGGACCATTTCCGCAAAACCCAAACCGACTGCAGCACTCAGTTGGTTTACAGCTGTTACCACATTGAGCTTTCACCATTCCAGGCATGACTCCGGCAAGAAATATTCCTGCTAAGATAATAGCTATAAGGCTGTTTTTCATAGTGAAGGTTGCCATTTTTTTTTTGCTAGAAATAATTGTGTTTGGGATGTGGAAATCTGGTAGATATCGAGACTTATTTATAGCTTTGGAGAGAGTAAGAAAAGTAAAAGAGATTTGATTGAATGCCGCCACGGGAAAAGCTTGTCTTTCACAGTGCTTGAAGACTACGGGTCTAGCGGACCTAACTTTGACTGTTAATGATGAAAACAAAGGGGTCTGTGTTTGGGAAAGCCATGGGAAATTTCTTTAGTTCACCAATATTTAAATTTCAGCTTGACTATTCAACATTATTATCCCTTTGTACAGTTGGAGCAACAAATAATCGATTAGTCTAGTTAGGAACTTCTATTCTTTGTCATTAGGAGATTTTAGGGTCGATGCAGCTTACTATATCTATGGAAATTATTGCAAAAGATCTTTAATTATAAAGGAAAATATCACCACAAACATATATAGATATATATATATATATATATATATATATATATATAGGTTGGTCGTTTAGCTATGTAATCATAATAGAACTGATAAACTCTTATCCATGTAGTCAATGTTATCAAATCAAGGGGCTATTTTCTAGTGAAAATTCATTATTTTTTAATTTTAGTTTTATTTGTCAATAATATTTATGATTGATATTTAGCGTAATTGATTGTGATAATATTCATTATATCTATAACTATAATAAATATAATACAATTGACAACACATCATCGACCGTAATTTAAATCACTGTCAGCCATACTCATTGATTTCAGTTGGTTTCTTCTTCCATTGAAAGTTCAAAGAAGACAATTCCCAATTTCATTTTACTTCCTGCAACTTTTTGACGTTTCAAATTGTTAAACATTGAATTAATCTGGATGACCAGGCTCTGGGGTTAGGGTAAACTTTCAATTTATTCACAACTTTTTTGTTACATAAATATCGCAGAAATTGATCAATATGAGTAAGATTTAACAGTTGAGAATTCTCAAGTATCAGAGTTATTTAACTCTAATTAACCCATTATAATTCAAAATTATATGAGATACATCAAAGTTTTATACGAAATCTACGCTTATAAATTATGGATCGTTATTTAATTTTGGATTGTGATAAAATAATGATAAGATTATAATAAAAAATTATAAATGAAATACTCTCATCAAATTTTATACGTCGGCTATATATATATATATTGAAACCAATTATATGTATTGGTTTTGAGCTAGAAAACAATATTGTGATTGTTATTGTTAATAGCAGCCACAACAAATGAAGAAAACACGTTTCACATTATGAAAAGGTGACAACTCAAAATACCTATCCCGTACGTAAGAAATAATGACTATAAGGAAAAAAAAAACAAATATGACAACCTAAAATTTGGTTCATATATTGAAAGTTCTACGATCATATGACGATTTGGGTCCCATTTAATTGAATTGATTTATTTTTTATCATATTCAATGAAACAAATCACTTAGTTTTGCCTACAGAGTATAACACACCAAATGAGTGAAAATTCTTTAGCATCACAAAAGGGGGAAAAAAAAAATTACCCGACCATATTGACCCAGAGTGTGCCAGACTTGAATATAATTTCAAGATCAGGCTGACACACATGTTGGACCTACATATAATTCAAGGATCGGACTGACCGGAAGTGTGCCAGAACTAGAAATTATTTTTTATTCAAATCAGCTCAACCCAACTTAAATCACTATTTAATTAATAAAATATTTTTATTTAAGTTTAATTATATATCAAGCATATAGATTAAATCAAATTTGAAACTGAGCATAAAATTTAAAAAAAATTCAAATGGCAACCCAACTCCTGGACACCCCCTAGTTGGTGCATGATTCCCGGAAAAACAGAGTTCGAATCACCTTATCCAAATAAAAATAAATAAATAAATAAAACCATCTCAGAAACAAATACAAATACATTAGAGGTATATAGATATTTATGATACAGACAATTATCAATTAATTGTGCATCAAAATTCTTTACTATCACCCTATCAACTCTCTCATAGATTGTTATTAAAAAGCCTAAGTAAAACTTGAATCACACTAACCTACGTGTAAAGGACCTCTGACTGATAAGCTTTTCCTGTTAAGAGCTGAAGCATTTCACTACTCAGTTTGCACCCATCATAGCTTCAGACCCCAAGCAAACATAATGCCAAGATAACGTTCATCATGATAATTGCCAGTGAGTAACTTATTTTCATAGGAATTCTTCATCCCATTGGCCAACAGTATGTAAAAACATGAAGCTCTTCTGGATGATTGCCTTGGGTCATTTACTCCTGCATGGCCTGTGCTCTCAACAGGGATCTGGTTCAGTACAAGCTTTAATCTCTGTCTAAACGTCCAAACCATCATTTACTGGTTATTTCACCTAGGTTATCACCAATAAAAATCCATATATGAACTAGTTACTTTTGATGCCAAAAGGGACTCGAGCACCAAGCTTTTGAATATACATATACAAAGCTCTATCACCATCGTGGTTCTTCTTCAAAGAGACATCTTTTAAACATAAAACCTGGAAACCCCTCCAACCAGAGAAGAAGAAAAAGTGGCTCTTCTCTAGGTAATTCTGGCTTTCAGATGATAAATAATGTGAATAAGTTAGCTGATTAAGTTTCACCTAAGTTTCACCTATACCAGCTTCAGCTTCAGCCAGGCTCTCAGAATACTCATGTATTAAGTAGTCACAAAGCTCCAAAAGCTGATCAGCAAGTGGAGGAATACCAGGATTGCGACCATCATTGTAGATATGAGCATTGTAGGCAATCTGCCACACATCATGTCTAAAGTCTTCTCGATCTTTGTATTCCATCCTCCTAACCTTGTCCCTTACTGTCGACAAATCCATCGGGTGCTTTACTATGTCTAGGTAGTCAGGAGCCTCCTTCTTGGACACTGGCTTTAAGAACAGATAAGACACCTCGGTATTGTCTCTAAGTGTCTCTACAATCCGCTCTAAGATGTTGGCCAAACCAACCTGCAAGGCAATCAAATTGAAGAATAAATTAAGCAGGAAGTTTCAAGAATTAATAGTATGAAAGGTATATGAATATTTACTAGCGGGTTTAAATGTACCAAATATTGGAAAAAAAAAATTTGTTTCTACAATGATAAATAAAGATTTGAAGTTAATCAACAAATGTCACTATCTTTAGTATCTGTTCAAACAAAAAAAGGAAAAATTAAATTTGCATCAAATTTAGAATCACGCCTTCTAAACAATCTATCAACTCTTATGCTAATTATGGTTCAGTCGAATCAAGCTCAGAAATCTATTACCACAATTCATGGATTCTACTTTTCAAATCAAATAGTTGTAAATTAGAAAAATAAATGGAAAGGCAAACCAGGACAAAGAAGTGCAATGAAGAGAAAAAGTAATTACCTCTCCCCCTCTGCGTCGCTTTGTTGGAGGGACATATTCTGCACCATATCGTCCTAACTCAACAGTTTTCCTTTTTGCACTTCGATCTCTTTCCGGCATTCTTCTGTCATTTCTTCTTGTCCTGAAATCTTCTAAATAATCATCTTTTATTTCAGCTTTTTTCTTCTTTTTCTTTTTCGCTTTCTGGCGCTCCTCTTCCTCCCTCTCTCTCCGAATGTCTTCTGTGTATCTTGTGATCTCAGCAAATCTTTCTCGCTCTTCCAGCAGTCTCATTTCTTCCTCATAAAGCTTCCTTGCTCTGTCCTCTCTTAGTCTCTCCACATTTCTCCTCTTCTCTTCCTCTTCCCACCATCTTCTCTCCTCTTTGGCTTTCCGGCTTGCTTTTGGCTCTGTATATGGCAAGCTTCCCTGTTTCCCATGCTTCTCAAAGCTTGACAATTCAACTATTCTTTTTGTTTTCCTGTACTCAGGATAAGTGCCCCCCTCCTGACTAAGTTGATCCAGGTCAATAATTTCCTTTGGCCGCTTGATTATAATTTTCTTGTGAGATTGCTCTTTATCTTTATCTGCTGGTGGGCGTATGACAACAGAGGGTCTATGAGGTTCAACTTGGTCCCTTTCAATATTTGTTGGCGGCCTTATAACAATAGATTTCTTATGAGATTCAGACTGGCCTCTATCAGTCTCCACATGATGCCGTATAACAATGGGCAGCTTATGAGACTCAACCTGCATTTCGTCAGGCTTAGCCCTGTTGGAAATAATTATTTTACTAACCTTCGCAGCAGACTTGATTCCATTTTCTGGATCAGAAGTGACTGGATGATCAGAACTTGGTGTGCCTCCAGAAGCGAGCTTATCAGACAGCCTATCAGTAGAGCATTTGAACTTCAATGGAAGAGCTTTTGCATTTGAAGTAGACTTTTCGCCCTCAGAAGCTTCTACAACTGCTATCTTTGTCGTGCTTTTAGTTATGAGCTTCTTTTTCATTATCTTCAACTGGGACTGACCAGAAGGTTCCAGCGAAGTGGATTTTCCTGGAGCTTTTTCCAAATCAGTAGCTTCAGCCTGTATTTCTGGATCTTCTCCATACTTGGGGCAGTTCTTGTTGGTCCTCATATGCCCAAGCTAGTTCACCAAAAGATGACATGATTGATTATATCGTCCTGAAAAATCAAGAACTAAGCTTCACAATAACTTGATGAGTTGCATACCTGACCACAAGCTCCACAGACAAAAGTCTCTCTCGATGATTTCTTCTCCTTGAACAACTGGTTGAAGACAGGAGAGTATGTGAAGTGTTTTAGAATAAGAAGAAGTCTCACACAAATGCATGATAATATTGACAAGAAGAACTCGGTAATACAGGACCAAAACTGTAAAATTTGCAATCAGCTCAAATACATCAGAAAGAAAACATATAACTAGAGGATGCTGCAGACTTCAGAAAATACTAGGAGAAATAATATCGATGAAACCTCAAGTTCATTCATCTAAATTTCTTTTATGTAATTATTGCAAATCTTGATGCCAAAGAAAGCACCCAGATTCCTCTAGCACAGGTATGAAGAATATAAATTAACATACTTCACAAATAACACAGATCACACATTTAAGCATCCCTTTTCCCAAACCAAAGAAAAAAAAGACATTTAAGATAAAACTTGGTGCAGGGCAATAGATGGAAAGCACAAGTTTACGCTCTTACTTCTCAAATATGAATATGTAATATGGGATAGAAAAAAATTGGGGAAAAAGATGCCAAACAGGAAACAAAGGGAAATTAGTTGAAAAAAAAAATGAAGAAAATCCATACAACTTCCCCTTCTATAAATGGGTGTCCATTTGTGCATGTGGGAGCCCTAGCATGCAGCATAAATCAAATCAAACTGAGAACACCACTGTTTACATAGACCCAATTTTGGATCCATAAAATCAGTCACCCTGCTGTTTATTCTAAGTTAATCCCGAATCAAAGGCGAGATGACAACATAGTAGTAATCCCCAAAAATTTCAAAGCTGCATTTGTAGAATATGGCATTCATATTATTTATGGTAACTAATAAGATTTACTCCCAATGGAAAAGGGACTGACATGTATCATGATATAAGAGACACCTTTAAATACATAAATATCGATTGTGCAAAACTGCTGACTTTTGGACCTAAGAACTCAGTTTGAGCAAGAACATGCTTTATTAGGCAGTTAAACTCAACATGTACGACCCCAGAGTATTCAACAGCATAAACAGTTGTATCTTAATAATTAAATTGTAAGGCAATTGGTTCATGATGAATTTGTTTCATTAACTCCTAATAGCGGTACTTATCTAATATTTTCACATTGGGGGCTAAATAACCAAAACTAGTCTAATTGCAACTTCTATCCACTTGCATTTTGCTATTTGCTCAAGTAACATTATATTTGGTTAGGACAAGAAGCAAATGTTCTAAGAAACCAATTTAAATATATATTGCTCATTATAAGTAAAATCAATGCCTTTTTTATCCATAGAATTAAAAGCTTTTCATTTTTTTAATCCTTACATGTGCTTTTCATTTTTTAGATCCAACAACAACTTATATTTTTTGCTGATAAAAGCAAAAAACAGGTAGCAGAAGCAAAAAGGTAAAATTGAGCCTTAAAAATAAACCATAAATATCTCCGTTCTAGATCCATATCTCCAACATTTTACCAGCATAAGCATAAGAAGAAGAAATGCTGAAGAACTTTCCAGGTCATTGAAATACAAATGAAAAGAAAATAAAAAAGAATGCTCATGCAACTTCTGCTGAAAACACTAAATAGTTAAAAATCAACAAGCTCACTTGTCTTTCCATTAAAAAGAAAGCAGAAGAAGAAGAAGAAGAAGAAGAAGATAAGAGCCCACTTGCCTTAACATTGTCTCCCAATATTTTGACTTTAGTTAATGGACCTGTGCTTGGCATAGCATTCTTTTTAATTCCTTTCGTCTTCCCAGACAAGCTCCCTTTAAAAATTCTACTTTCAATCTGCCATCAAAGCATACCTCAGTCACTGTCAGCTCAAATATCTCGGACACAGACAAAAGTTGCCTAAAGAGAAAAGACTAGACAGAATCTATCAAAACAGGTCATATGATTAATCCACATAATTAAGGTAACTTGTCTTACATCCTTTGAATCCTTAACAATGTTCTCGTTCATAGTATATGACCCATTAGGCTGAGGAGCACGAACAATTTGCTTGAAATTTGTGCTTGCTTTCTTAACATGATGTACATTCTCAACACCACTACGTGATTGTAAGCCAAATGTCAACCCAGCATCTTCTGCTACAGCTTTATTTTTCTTCTTCTTTTTCTTCGTTTGCTCATCATCATCTAACAAGAAGAGTTGTTGGTCAATTGCATAAACCATAATTGTTAAATCTCCCAAAAGAATATGCAGATGATACAAGCAAAACACACTACAATGAATTTCCTCTCAAATAAGATTGTGCAAATCAGAACATTAACAGGTGAGCAAGAAAAGTTTGATGAATTACATGGATTCGAAGGTGAGCAAGAAAAGTCATTTTAAAAAGTTAAATTTGACCAGAAGTAAGCCAAAAATATCCAAAATCTACAGATTCTAAATTGCAAATGTTTAGGGAAGCCACAGGAAAAAGTTCAATTCAGGGAAGAAAGAAGAAATATCTGCAAGTACTGAGGGTTATATCAAACGCATACTTCATCACACACGCTTGCATGGAAGCACATAATTCATGAGATACTCTTGTTAACTCCAAATATACATTTCAAGCATTTTCAAATTTAAAAATATAGAGAAAGAAAATGTTTAAAGGAAGTTACTTTTGCTTGCTGATCATGAATCAGTTATCAAAATAAAGGATTGAGTAATTGTTGTTCATCAATATTTGCCAGCATGATAGTGGATACATTCACCAAAATAAAGAAATGACTAATTATTCTCAACAGTCAAACCACCCCCCCCCCCCCAAACAAAAAAAAAATTGCTCTCAGTAGCAGCACCAGTATGATGGTGGTCACCAAACTGACAACCAATGAAGGCAGCTGATGGTCACTGATGACTAACAACAATACCAAATGAAATACAGGCTAACAGGGACAGATATGTTTGGGGGCAATAGCTGGAAACTCTCATTGCTGGACCATCAAAATTGAAAGCTTTAACTAATTTTGGGAATAAATGTTACTCCCATGAAGCACGTGGATCAATCATTGCAATGGCATAAGTTATTTTCAAGAACTCATGTTACACTTTGGGGCAACCAGTATATTTTTGGCAGCATTAGATTCTGAGAATCCAAAGCATATTTTCCAGGATGCTTTTTTCATAAACCAAGGAAACATATTGAGCTTTGTAATGCTTAAGTTTTATCGGTCATCAAAAGAAACAAGAAATAAAAACTATCGGGACGAAATAATTCATACCATCCATGAGTAAACGACATAATTCAGCAGCTTCGGCAGCTTCATCTTCAATTTCCTCTTCTGCCTGAGCTTTATAGGGACGTCTTCTCATCTTGAGCCCCTTAACCGCATCTGCTTTATCAATCTTGTTATCATTATTACCTTCTTCCCCTTCTTCAAATTCCTCTGCATCAAGCAAATTTTCTAGGTCGCCAGCAAAGGAATCAAGATCACTATTTGCCTCAGAATCACTTTCATTTTCTTCACCATCAACAGCTGAAAGAGATAGAATTTGTCGATCCCATATTTCCTGACATTTTTCTCTGGTCTGCTGTTGCAACTGAAGAAAGGACATTCGCTGTCCCCGCGCATACTTGCTGATAGTTGTTGGATCAACCTTGACTCCCGATGCTGCTTGCTCACTTGAGAGCTTGCGTATCATAGCAATACGATGCCACCTAGTTTGTTTTGCAATCACTTCATCAGGAACATTGAACTTCAAAAGAACCTTGGAAAAAAAAAAGAAAAAGCACTTAAGAGACAATGGACGTGAACCAAATAATTTACAGCAGATCTGTAAAAGGTAAAAGGGACAACAATGCAAGCATTTTTTCTAAATTTATTCTGCTTCAAATGACTTAAGAACACAGAACCAATTTCAAATATTTATACCATGGCGGCAAGAATTGTAAACCGAATTTAGTTAAACTAGACCAGTGACTATGCTATATAAAAGTTCACTTATGAGTTACAACAAGAGCAAGAAGATAATAGATCAGAGATGGTCCTTAATATTAAACCTATTGCTATCAGACATTGTTATTCATCTACGTGTCTTGTGCAACTAACTGCTCCATTATACATGCAATTGCTCAAGCAAGGATAGAAGGCATAGAGACTCCCTTTTTCTCAAGAAGATTTCTCTAGACACTCTATTATAAATCCCAAATAATTGCTTTGATCACCAGTTTAAATATTTTTGCAGTAAATTTAGAAAATTCCATTTTTCCTGAATTCAGACATCAATGCTTTTATTGACCTTCAGCATGCATAACACAGAAGAACAGAAAAGGTCATTAACAACATAACCAGAAGATGTTGTCTTTATTTATCTTGATTCTAGACCTTAATTAACCTACTAAAACTTATTGAGTCTTAACTTTTTCTTTAAATGAAAAGTTGCAGGTTTTGTCCACCTTCATTGATGGCTGAAGCCACTCAGAGACAACCATATTTATATCTTTCAAATAAAACAGCATTATGAAGATGCAACATTATAAACGATCTATCACCATCAAAAAACTATAGAAAATATAGTTAAATACCAAAATGACCAAAGAAAACACTATTTTTGACAAATTTTATTATTAGACTTCAATAAGAAATGTTTTTGCAATAAAAACTCACCTCTCGCGCTGCCTCCATGCTTAATCTACGGAGGTCAGCATCCGTTCCAGTTACACTAGAACCCCCACGAACAGCAGCTGTTTTCTTCTTCATCACTGCATTTGACATTGGAGCCTTTGGAGCAGTACGGACATAGCTAAATCCTAAGCCTCGACCAGAAGGATCACCAACACCAGTTATTTCCAGGCGCTCAATATTATCTCTGTCCTGGATAAAGGGAAGCGTAGAAAGTAAATAATAGAATAAAAATTGAAATGTAAAATAAACTGGCTACAATTGCTACTCAAGAAGCTATCATTCAAAAAATTTTAAAGAATATGGTTCAAAAGCTCAACTTCTTAACATGCAATTTCGTTGCTGTTACCTATTTGAAAAGCAAAAACACAAGTGCTTTCCTATTAGCAGAAGAAATTATATTTTACCTGGCTTGTACATGCAACAAAATTGCTACTCAGATTCCATGGAGTTATCTGCAGCTCTCTCTCAATGTGCGATGCAGCAGCCAGAGCTATAGCTTCGTCAGGAAGTTGACTCATTGCAGATGATACACTGGTAAGAGTAGTTAGTCGTGTGATTCCTAAATGTTTGAGCCGGTACAGACCAGCTTGCATGCTTTCATAGGCACACACCTGAACAAGAATGAGAAATGAATCGACAGATGAAAACCACAGAAGCATGTGTTTCTCACCTCATAGCATTCTATGTTATCACTACATAATACACATTTGATGCATCATGATAGGACAACAAAGCATCTTGTTTTTCTTTTTGCCTTTTTCCCCAATATATGGAAATAAAAGCACATTGATTTAACATATGGAGAATGCATAGATCCTTGCAAAGAAAATATATATTTTACTTTCCAATCATTTTCGAGAGGTAAGGACAAAACACCAAAGAGAAGGTATAAAGCTTGTAGGTTCATTGGGCACACATAAGAAGATACCACAAAAAGAGTGAAATTAACAGCTAAGCTAATACCATCAAATAGGGATGCCATTTGACATTATCCACCAAACACATTAACCGTATCAAACAGGAAAAAGATATATAGAATCCATATATATAAATATATTTGGTTTGGGTAAGGGGGGATTCAAAGCCTAGCCTTTAAGCAAGGGGATCATGCGCTAACTATTGACCCAAATGTCCAGGCGCAAAAACTCAAAATTGCTAAATTAAAAATGGCAATGATATTAAGCATTCACTGTAAATACATCTTTAAATGACCCTTTCTTTATTGTAAAATGCAATCGGCCCACATCTTCATCCCTCTTCCAACGAAAACATAGTGCTCAAATAAATAGGGTAAAGAAAAAAGAAACAAATGACGTATAATAGTGAAACTTACATGCTCTGGAGAAACCAACTTTCTCAGAACGCCTTCAGGTGGAATGTGGAAATCAGGCTTCATGGACCAAATCTGTCTTCCACTTTTATCCCTCTGGGATGCAACGTAGCCAAGTGTAGCAAATAAGTTAATAGAAGATAATAGAAGAATGATTCAAAAAAGTAATAATCTTTAAAATTTAGGATTGTTGGTGTCAATATGAACATCCAGCAGGACTAGAGAAACTTTATAACTAATAGTCAACCAGAATTCCAAAAATAGAGGACACAAAAATTACCCGCAAATAAGCACATTCCTTTAGCTTTTTCCGGACAATAGCATCTGAAAGGTTAGGAAAATGAGTAACCAACTCATCTGTACCGATAAAAGGAATCAAACCACGTTTGGCAGCTGCAGAGAACTCCCGATACACATAAACCAGCATTCTATTCATGAGATACGTCTGAATATTCTTTGATCCAGGAGTGAATACCTCCATGAGGGGCTCCTGCAAAAGGAAAATTGGATCAATCAGAAAGGGCAAGATTATAAGGATTTGTTATGCTGATTCTTTAAAGAACTCACAAAGAACAATCATATACACTCAAATGAATATATGCGCACATACTATACTCTGTGCATGAATTTATCCTGCGAAGTGCAAAAGCAGCGAACAAAAAGGTAACAAACATCAAATAGACCAGCAAACAACCTATTCTCTAAGACCTTGCTAAACATCCAACAGAAAACCAACCAGAAATAGGCAGATAAAAAAATATGGGGATGCAATAAACATCAAAACTTATGAATTTAACATCACTTAACAGAAGTTGTACCATCTGTTGGAGCTGATACTTCTCAAGCTGGAAGTACTTCGCATGGCAAACTTCCCATGGTTTAAAGACTCCAATGATACCAAAGTTCAATCAACAATTTGTATAGAATCAAAAGCTAAATTTCGTGAACATACAATTTACTGTATTCATAAACCAAAACATGCATAAACTCATACACACACAAGTACCACGAGTCCACACCACATGGGAGAACCCTCAGTCTAATCTCTGTGTCCTTTAGCCACTCTCAATTTACATATAATGACTTTCTGTTGCAATTATTCACCCAAAATCCAGCAGTTGTGCGTTAAATATTCATCCATGGAATTATTTTAACTCAAAGTTTAACTTACAGAAAAGAACCATGCAAAAGTTAAAATTCTAACAACCACGAAAGTGAACATAATGAAAAGGGCATTTGTTTGTTCAAAAAAGATTCACACCCCTTAAACCACATATATGTTGAATAGAGTTCAACCCCCTTGATTCTAGCAAGGAACTCAATAGCACTCTACTTGATCAAAAAATTTTTTTATGCATCCAATCTTTATTTAAATCAAGCAGATCATTGGTACAGACAAAGTTTAACCTGATCTTTGTTCTAAAATTAAATGGCTGTCAAACGTCAATTCTGCATTTTTTCCATAAATATTATTTACTCATTTATAGTCTATTTATAGTTTCAAATGCAAAGGAAATAAATAAAAGCATAATAACAAGAAAATGCACTCCATGCAGGTTAAGGTTTCTTTATCACACTCAGTTCTAACCCCCCTAACAGATTCTAACAAAGGGCAACTCCTATACAGGTGTAGGAAGGCACCGAACACTGAGCATATGGGCAAAACAATTAACATGCAGCAGCAACATTAGTAACCAGAATGTTACTAGCAGAAAATTGCATCAACTCCATAGAATTTGTGGCACAAGTTTGATATAATTTCTTGGAAGGATACATGCAGAAAAACCCATAGCTGTAACAAACCTGTTGTCCGACAACAGCAATCTTATCAATACGTCGTATGGAAAGCTTTCCCTTTGGTGATCTAACCAATAGGAAATCTGTCGAAGGAACCTTGTGGGGAAATATGGGAGCCTTGTACATGTTTGTTTCTAGAGATGACTGACTACCGCCAGCTTTAATATCTCCAATGAAAGGTGATTTATCAGTTGGCTCTAGAAGCAGAACATTTCCGAAGGTTTGGTTTCCATTCCGTAACAATCCACTAGTTTGATCACCTGAAGATGTTTTCTGATAGTAGGTGCACAGGTTCGCACCCATCCCCACATTGCTCAAAAGTAAAGGCCTCTCCTCACAATACCTAAACCGTAAAAAAGGATTAAGTCCTATTGAGAATTCCATATGTAATATACCCATGTTCATGAGAACACTTTATTCATGATAATGAATTTTTTTTCTTATAATCGAAAAAGGGAAAGCGTTAACAAAATCTGAAAATGCTAAATTTATATCTGAGAAGTTAAAAATGCAGTGGAGGAAAAAAATTAATTGTTCATGCTCAGAAATGTTACTGAAAAAGGCTGTCTAACGCAGGCTAGTCCTGTTTTTCAAAAGAAAAAGGGAATCATCACCCATTCTCAATGCAAGAAAGTAAGAGATATAGAACTAGTTTCCATTAGATGAAAATTAACTCAACAAGGAACTTTGCTCTCTTTTAATTCTCTCCATCAAAAGGAAGTAAACAAAATCTATATTATTCTCTCCCTCCCTCCCTCCCCCCCTCCCTCTCTCCCCCCTTTTATTATCAATTGGTTTAGGTTAGATGCTTAACAAGAAAATGTATTATAGTAAAAAAAAATGTCATAATGGAAAAGATTTTAAAATTTATAATACTCAAAAAAAAATGGACAGGAAATAAAATGATGTTGAAGACTCTTACTCCATGAGAAAGACATGACCATCTTTCACAGAAAGATCAGATTTCTTCTTAAATGCCCCAGGAGGCCGTAAAGACTTATTCTCTCTCAGAAGTTTTTGTGCTTTTGGCCACAGATGTATTCTTGTGCGAATAAGATGAAGCAGAGAATTTGGTTGAACATTTTGGGCAGCAAGAGACTTATCATCTTCAAGCTCCTTCCCAAGATAAAATATTTTTACAGTTTCTGATGGCTTGAAATCTAAAAGAAAACAATCCCAGAATGAACTTTAACATCCTTAAGAAATCTAAGACATTATAAAATTTACAAAGCAATAACTTAAAAGGCAAGCATTTTCTGGTCATTAGCTAAAGTACAGTGGATATACGTGTTAAAATAACACTTTGAGTACCTAGCTTTTTAGATGCCTTTGCTTTAAGGGAAGAGACAGTTTCCTCAGCATCAACATGTAGTTTGCTTCCTTTGCCTCCCAAGCTCTTCAGTATAACTTTCATGGGTCCTTGTGTTGGCAGCCTCCCTTGTTGCCTGACCGCCACCTCAATGTCATGCGGATACCATATCGCTCTTGGACGGTGAAAATTTGCTACATCTTTACTGCAAAGTTATAGATTTAACTCAAGGGCCGAAATCTGACAGGAAATAAATAGCATACTCACAGTGCAACAAAGCATGTAAGGTACTGTGCAAGAGCCAGGAAAAGCCAACATAAAACAAAATATGATTAAACAGGAATACACCAATATAGCATAACACTATTCTAAAGAACTTTAAAAGTAATTACATAGAGAGAGATGGTAAAACATCTGCGAGATCAAGGTTTATTCTGCAAAATGAACAAAAATATACATGTACCAAGACTACCGAAGGAGCAGACAAGAATTAAAACAATAAAAAGATATTAATAGGAACACCTACTTGCTCAACTTCAACTTCATTGTTTGAAGTTTAAGTGCAGGTGCTGAATGATGAACTCTGACACCATGAGCCATGCGTTTATTGGAATTTGATTGTAACTGCTGAGAAACTTTACGGTTCACATAGAACTTGTCATTAGCAATATTGAACTGCCAACCAGGGTGATATTTGTGATCTGACACCTCAGAAGAACGACGGTTTGGCTTTGCAGGTCGAGTAATGATCATAGCCCCAGCATGGAGCTGAAGATGTTTACTTTCCTTGTTATCTAAAACTTCAAAAAGCATCTGCTCATCTTGCAGATCAAGAATTAGCTTAGGCTTTGCAGTAACACTATGTGGTTCCCACATAATATTGTCTAACCATGACCCATCAATCATATCTTTGTTTTGCAACGTAAGTTTTCTAAAACACCTCATGACATCACTTTTATCAGGCTCTACAGTATCATATGCTCTTTTACTGTCAGCATCATTCAAAGAATTTACTCCCAACTTAGATTCCAGCCTCAAGAGTTGGGGATGGAATCTGCTTTCCAAGAATGGAAGGTCCATAGATCCTGAAGAAGTTTTTGAGTCAAATGATTCCAAGAAAACAGAGGAACGACAAAGGCCACTATCATGATTCTTCTCATAGGGCTCTGTAGACTGCTCAGAAAGTAGATTTCGCTCTGCCTGTAGAATGGTCTCCCTTGAAACTGAAGCTTCCCAATCGGAGACAGAGATCTCAGGACTCCCCAAAGGATAGCCACTTTTTGCAGGAGAATTGTCCCAAAGAATTTGTTCTTCCCAGTCCAGCTGCTCAAGAGGAAAAATTGCTGGACATGAAGGTGACTGCCATCCAGAAGAAAAATTTACTTCTACCCCCTCTTTCATTGCTTCTGGATTAGAACAATTATCCTTAATGTGTTCTTTACTCTCTGCAGACATTTCCAAACCTCCTTGCAAGATATGTTTATCAGGAAATTCAGATATATCTTGTTGGATGGCATTTTCCCAACCAATGAATGAAGAACCTTGACCAGTACCCTTTAGAAATACCTCTTCATCCTCTTCAACAAGATCAGAAGCATCCATAGATTTGTACTTTTCTGGACAAATGAAGTGGAAAACCAAAAATTACAACGGGTGAAAAAGAAGGGACCAAGGAAACTGGCAACTAATGTCCCCGCAGATATTTTCCCTTTGTGGCTTTTATCACAGGGGAAGGAGTTGCCAAACAACAAAAAATGTGCCACATCAATGCCCAAGAATACTAACCAAAGGCTGCACAATTTTAGGGTGCATATGAACTCCAAAACTTATGTATGCTCCTACTACAAGATATAACAATACATGCCAAGGATTCAAAAGTTTATCATAGAAATCATACCTCTATGAGTGAAATAGCCACGGTCTCTTTTGGCCGCTTTCTTCAAGGGCTCATGGATACCAAATATTTCTGAAAATCGTAAGATTACCATACCATCTTCTACACATAAAACAGGCAGAGGTGTTGAACCTTTACAATCTAACGGCTCTTCCGGAGCATCAGGTAACTGCTATTGCAACATTTAGCATATATCAGATCTTTCTTAATTAAATCAAAATCACATAACTGATCTACAAAAGAATTACATTTCCTGTAATAGTTTGCCAGAGTTGAGCACTAAGAAAAACAGAACCGTCTAAACACTCACAAAACATACAAAAAGCAATTTCCTATTTTAAGTTTTGAACGGCAACCTCGTTGTGAAATATGTTCAGTAGGTTATTAAAGGCGAACATATGAAATAAGATACCAAACATTCCAATAGTCATCCTATGTCCGACCTCTCTAATGGCAGTCACGAGGGGGTGACTATAAAAAAATTTCATCTACAAAAATGTCATTATAACTAAAGCAATTAGAGGGATGGTGACCATGATGATATTCTGACCAACACCATGTGAAAGGCTTGTTAACTCTCATAAACAATATACATACGAATCAAAAAGAAATGAAGGCGTAAAAGCCAACTGCTAATGCAGAACATTGTATTAAGCCAAAGTCAAGAGTCAGATATTAGATCTCTTCATTTCTTGCTGCTTAACTAGAACTAGTGATGAAGCACGCCGGCATAAGCATCTGAAGATTTTAGGACACATGCTAAGGCCGGTTCTAACGTCTGACCCTCAACTTTGCATGTTGATATTTGATGAGAAGATAAGTTGGGACATCGAGTAAACTTGACTAGTGTTTTTGTGTCATAAATTTATGATTCCTTAAGTTAAAACCACTCGTTCTTAATTTATTTTCTGTTTTAACTGTCGAGTGCAGTTTCTTAATTTTCTGATTTGCTGGGAACTTCAAATTGAGTATCCTATTGGGTTTGTTTCAAGTTATGTGTGTCAATTTTCTATTTGAATTCTCAGTATTTCAGAAGGTCCAAAATGGGCATAGAAGTTCTATTTCTTTTAGGACGAGGTATGCTTGGAGTCTATGTAGTTCAACGTAATATATCTAAAGACATAGTATAATATCAGATTCCAGCATAACTGCTTTGTTACTGTGTGATGCAATCAACCTTAGGTCTGACTCTGGAGTCCCAAGGAATCCTGGTGTCAAGCTTATGGGTTTCTTTTCTTTTCTTATTTTCCCTTTCTTTATTCTAAGTTTCCTGCTTTCCGCTTTTCCTCACGTATTTAGATTATAAAACAACTATAAAGGTGTCTTAAAAACCATAAACGTTGATTGCATCACAGTAACACTGAAGCAAAATCATCGGAAGTCCTCTAATAATAATTCTATATGCAGACCAAAACTGAAGTAACAACAGACGAATTCATAGCTAAACCCTAGACCCTATGTTAATTGCAAAATACTAAATATAACCCTGATGTCTTAAAAAATAAACAAAGTACTAGTTAATAAAAAACTAAAACAGTCTCTTACATCTGTATCTAAACCTCAAGTTTTTTTTAATGAAATGAAGCCTAGGCCTTCAAAAGTTGTTCAACTCAATAACAGTATAACCCCCCCCAAAAAAAAAAATTGTCAATCATTGTCTCTCAGGAGGCAAATATAAACACTAGTAGAGAATATCGTGCCCGACAAGAGTCATAAATAATAGAAGAATGTACAGCTAATTCTCTGTTGGCTCATCCTATGTGCAATAGAATCCACATATTCATCTTTTCTGCTTACAGAAAAGTTAAAAAATTAGCCGGCAAGTTTCATTAAGTGTTTTAAACTCAGGATCAAACTTGCCGCACTGTAGTTAAACAGCCGTTCCTAAATAAAGGTAAGCAAACTTCATGTAATATATTTTGAAAACCATCAAATTAAGAGAATTAGAGATCCTAAAGGTTGCAATCAGGAATAATTTCATATCCAAATGAAATCTCTAATTTTCTTTGACTTGCCATTCCAGAAGGAATATCTGACCACAGAAAATCAAGGTTGTCCAAATATTTCTTACACTTCTAAAAAGACAGATTTAAACTTCAATTTTAAAGATTGTAATATGTAAAAGCCAAACATTACATTGTATACGCACCTGTAAATCTTCAGTACCATCTTCTTGAATTTCACCATCTGAAGAGCCAGAATGTATATCATGCACAGGAGATTTTTCTACTTCCAATGTTACTGCAAGATGCTCCTCGTGCTCAACTACAAAAGGGTGCTAAATTCAGTCAAAAAAAGGAAAGAAAGAGGATAAGAATTTATCATAAACAATGAAGTCAAAGGTAAAAGATGCCATAGAAGCACCTGACCAATGATTGCCTTGGCATAATTTCCAAGAAAAGCACATAGCAAGTAAAGGATAATATACCACATTCTAAAATAAGTCAAAGATCTATTTAAAAAAATTGTTTTCTCTATAAAACACACACTGATATGTAAGCTATTCAACTTCTCATGTTTCACAATGAAAGATAATATGTAAGCTATTTAGTTTGTAGATTAACTAGGGCCAGATGAAAGTAATCATTATTCTTAGATCCTCAAGGTCAATAACAGAGTTTAATTTAACTTTCCTCGGTAGAACAAAATTCTATACATCTGATTAAAAAGAGGAAAAGCAGATATATATATATATATATATATATATATATGTAAGAGAATTTTACTCAATTTCATACTTAAATACATAACCTTATAGATTTAACCCAGAAAAGAAAATGAAAAAGGGAAAAGCATATCTTTATGGACTAGACACATAAAACTAGCAATATTTTCTTATTCTGTTAATTCTGTGGCTATTTAGATGACATAATACTATTACTTCCACTTATCAAGAGACAAGCATATTGTTAAAAAAGAGAGAGAGAGAGAGAGAGAGAGAGAGAGAGAGAGAGAGATCACGTTAGCGCATAATCAGAGGAGGATCCATCTATTCACAAAGCCATTATGGAGAATAGTTAAATCATTTTTTAACAATCAGTCAGAACAAACCAATAAACAAATAAGAAACCAGCTTTTGTTAACTACTTTATGCATGTAAAGAGGCTTAAAATACCATGTCTATAAGACACACACAGACAGGCTTGTACATACAATTTGCAGCAAGATGGAAAAAGAATTTCATCAAAATTATTACAGGAAATGTGGACACAAGAGACTATACGACCACATATAATTGAATCTGCACTTTCTAAGTTACTTGATAAAAATTACAATAAATATTTATCAGTCTGGGAAAAACCACCATCCAAGTTGTGTAGAATCTATAGATGTTTATAACAATCAGTACAAGTGGAACATGCAAACCTCTATTGATATATTTAACAGTATAGAAGAACTACAAGCTAGAACAATAAAAGCAATTAATTTTCAAACACCAAACTTTTTACTCTTAGAATGAAAAAAGACCTAATGATCAAAAGATTGTTTGAGAGGTACTTAGGAAAGAGATAATTGTTATCAAACATCCAAACCCCTAAATACAAACAAAGATACCCAACTAAGGATATTGCATCATTTACTACAATGATTATTAGTTACAGTAATTTTCTCAGAAAGAAAATGAGTACACGACCAATAAAGGAACAATTAATAATTATCAAGCCAAAAAATACTACAGTTCAATAGTAAGCCTGATGAACAGTTTGAACCTGCATATGCTTACCTACCGCCTCTTGTTCCTTTTCACTTTCCTCATCCTCATCATAATTTTCATCATCAAACACAGAGGCTTTAGGCTCCAAAGCAGAAGAAACATCAGCAGAGTAATATTCCTTTTTGGGAAGTAAATGGTCCTCCTCAGTAGCACCTTGAATCTCCGGACCATCATACTCCTCGTCAATATCTTCATAATCAATGGCATTTTCATACTTCTCATCATAATCTATCATAGTGAAACCCCATTGAATGCATAATCAGAAGATTAGAACAGAGATAGACACCAGATTGTTGTGAAGCAGACAAAACTTTAAGCAACAAAATTTTTCCAAGCAATAACATATAACCTTTATACCCTTTAGCTAAAAAGGTTAAAAATGAATAAACTACATTCCAGGCAATAAAAGATAAAAAGAAGAAACACAAATCATTCCTAGAGGCATATATCATGACAAAATCAAAAACTAAGTCAATCACCAAGAATTATGAGGATTACATACAAACCACAGTAGGAGACAGAACCAAAGTAGTAGCTCGGCTTGGGCATTCTAAAACACATTTTGCTGTTAAATATCAAGAATTGATTACATACAAACCACAGTATGAGACAGAACCAAAGTAGTAGCTTGGCTCAGGCATTCTAAAGCGCATTTTGCTTTTAAATATCAAGAATTGGTTTATGCGAACTTGACAGCGAATAACATACGTGTCATTATACCATTCTTACGGATTTTTAGCTAAGGAGGGTAAATTGCCCACAAATGTTAAGCAGCCTATTACAAGACCACTTCTCCACCAGTTCAGGCAATGGGGAAAGCAAATTATGGGTTTTATCCCAATCAAAATTTGCCCCATAAGCACTATATTTCCTAGAAACATTAAGGTTTGCAGATATCTCTTGCTCTCACTCTACAGGCCAGACAATTACTGTGCTCCTGAACCATATGAATCTAATATAAGGAAACGTTTATCTTTTACATATCTTTTTTATATTCACAATACTAAGAGTAATTCAATCAGAAATCAATATCTCAACTGTAAAAAGAAAAGGCTTCCTATCAAATTATTTATTGAGTAAAAAAAATCAACTATCTGAAATCCAGTAGACTCATAAGCAGAAAAAACAGCTGCCTTAAGTATCAACTCGGCTTTTTTTTAATCACCAAACGCTACCTTCGGTCAAAATGCAGAAAAGTTCCCATAAAGAATTACTACTAAATGCCTCTAAAAGATAATTCTAATGGAGCCAACATAAATAAAGCATAGTCAACTAGTTAAGAAACAAAGATACTAACAGTACATCAAAAACTGCAAGAGATAGATTTTCCGGCCATACAACATCACCTTGGTCGGCAGCATCAGACAGACAGTGTGGTGATTTTTCCGACAACTGAGAATCAAATAGTGTTATTAGCAAAAAAAAAAAAACCCACTTAAAAAATAATAATAAAACTCTATAGATGATAGCCTGCATTAGATTTATTTATTATGAATCATGAATTCTTAGGGGGAAGGGGGAACAGAGATAACACATATAATAAAAACGACATACATCTATATCCGTAAGAGATGGACCCAGCTTGTCCGCGACCGCAGCAAGATGCTCCTTCGCATCCTGGGAGAAATCAAGTAATCGTTATCTTTAATGAAGCTGTTAAGCACAAAAGGATACTTAACAGGGAAAAAACCCAACAGTAATAAAGTGAAAAACATATTTTGCACACAAGTAGCAACAATTATTAATGAAAATGAAGGCCAAGATGGAGATAGGGATATAGGGCTGTCAAGCCAAGCATCAAATTAACAGCTTAAATTGATAGTGCAGGCCAAAATAGTATGTTATCTCCTACAAGGGTTTATCAGGTTGTGGAGCATCCTTAGCGTTGCTAGAGAAGCAATACCACTTCTGAAAGATGCGGAGAGACACCATGGGTCCTTCAACAGCAACAAAGTCCTAGTCTAAAGATGCTAACCTGTTATAACTGTCGGATAATTTAGCCCTATAATTTCCAATTTAATTAGATGCCAGTGCTTTTTTGATTTGTTGGTTTAATTAGGTGTTAGTGTCATTGGTATTTTTGCTTTGCCCGAAAGGGATTTTTCTAGGGTTCATTTGTCTTATTTTGAGCCTAATTTAGTTATTGAATCTTTTTTTTCCCGATGGCATTTGGTTTATACGGCTTGAATTTCATGACTGAACTGAAAAATCATGTCTAAACCAATTAAAATTGGAGAGCTTATTTCTCCAAACTTGTAAGTAGCATTCAATGTGTGTCAAACTTAGTATAGTTGAATTTGACAGGAATTTCAGAAACAAAAAACTTTTTGAAAAACATGTAATCAAGTGATTGGTTATTCTCAGCTTTCAAATTACATTTAGCAATTCGTCAAATCAAGTAAACTTTTCCATGCGCCCTGTACTTTATTCTAAAATCAATTCGAAATGTTTATTGCAGCATCAAGATGCTTGTGTTCTATCTATCTTGTGCAAAATACAAATTAATACAAACCAAAATCCTAACTGCTCCTTAAAACCTAAAATAAGTAGATTCAAAATACTTCTCCAACAAAATCAGGCCCGAAACAAAAGAAGCACAAAGGTTAAGTGTTAACACTTTCTTTCCTCACATCAGCTCCATTCTATACTATGCCCTCATCCAAACCCAGCTTCACCTAAAAGGTGAAGTATTACACATTCCAAAAACCATCAAGAACTTGAGATTCCACCGACTCCTTTACGTACAAAGTAAGCAAAGAACGAGTTTTAAACGACTACATAAACGGCCACGACAACATAGAAACGTTTTTGTTTAGGCTCAGGCATACAATTACCAACAGTTTAAGCTCCAAAAGGGAAAAAAGGAATAAAATTATAAAAGAAAGAATACCTCATCAAGATAATCGGCATCAAGATCACCAGAATTATCGACATTCCCAAACATAAAACCAAGAAGCCGATTACCCCCACCAGCTTCCTCCTCGTATTCTTCTTCATCATCATCCTCATCTGCTCAATAAAACAAAAAAAGAACAAAAAGGGCTTTAGAATTTAATGTAACAAAAAGAAAATTTTAAGTAAAAAAATGCTAAAAAGAATAGAAAAACAAAGACCTTGATAGCTAGAGTGACCCATATTTCTTTCTTTTCCGCAAATCGAAGAAAAGAAAACCCGAAAACAATTTAACCTAACCTAAACCCATGGAGTTCTTAAAGGGCTTTTCGGGATTGAACTAAGAGAGAAAAGAATTCGAGAAAAAAGAAACGAAGCTTTCGTTCGATGCTGAATAAAAGAGGGAAATCAAAAAATGAAAATTAAAAAATATTTATCGGTAATTTAATAAAAATTGTGGAAATTATATCAAGTGCCAGAAAATGAACGACAAAATTAACTGAAATTGTGTTGCAGAAAGGCCAGAGGTATTTATAGAGAATCCGTCGTCCGGTTCGATTTTTAGATTCTTAGTGTAAATGGGCCAATTGCAGAAATGGACCGACCTTGTTGACGCTTATAAAGTGACGAATATCGGGTCCAATTGGAGATTTGAGCCCCTTTCCGTGTAGCTGGTTTTAAGGGCCAATGTGGAAAATATGATACTATTAAAAATATATTTTGAAAATTTACTAATAAAATTTCGGGGGTTTGAATGAGACACCTATACACACACGAGTTGTTCAGAATTTTTTTAAAAAAAATTAACATTGTATTTTGTCATTATCAAGCTAAGTAAGAGTTTGAATAGTTTAAATTATCGATCAAATTTTAATATTTTAATATTTGACTCAAATGGTATGTAAGTCTAATCGAAGTTTTTTATTTAATATATATTTTATTAATTAATAATGAAATATCCCAATTTGAACTCAAGATCAACCATAAATAAATTAAATTTAAAGACGAGCAATGGAATCGAACTCTTTTTTATTAGATAAATAAATCTACATGAGAAAGCTTAAATAATTCCCTTTTTATATTGAATTGAATTCGAGTCGTAAAAATAAAATTTAATCTAACTCATGTTGAATTTTGAGTTGTAAATTTTTAATCGAACTCTAAATTCTCATCGTTTAAACCCGGTTCGACTCAGTTGCACTTTAACAAGATCACACTTTAAAAACGAAATTTCATAATTTTCCTTTTTAATATAACAAATTGGCTTTAATTCTTTTTCCCACATTTAGGTCACCATGTTAGTGATAACATGTGGCAAATTTTAAGTCAACCAATTATTGACTTTAAAGCATTATCCATCTATTTAATTAAAAATTTTCATAATTGAAATATATTATATTACTATATTATTTATATATTTTTTAACTCAAGAATCACATTAATTCCCCTTTATTAACAACTGGTAAAAATATATTAAAAAAATTATTTTGATTATTATTGATTAAAAAATATGAATAATCTTTAACAAGAAGTTTTATTTTTTATTTTTTATTTAAAAATTAATAGAAAATTTAAATATCTTTATAAATTTATGTTTTTTATTTTATAATTTAATTTTTATTTAATATTTTAACTAAATTAACGTGACATAAACTCATGAAACTAAACTCAAGATTTATAGTAAGTATAGACGTTCAAGGAAGAGGCGTAGCAGGGCACATGCATAAATACATAAATTTCCCTTTATTCTCTATCAGGTCTCTTAAAATGAAACCTTGGTAAATTTATTCTGGGAAATCAGAAGCTAAAAGGATCAGTAGCCTCCTACTGCTCTAGTTTTACTACTAGTTAAAGCAGCAGAAAACAGCTCAGACTCTAGCTGAAACTCTAACAATTCAGATTGGGTCCAGGATCAACGCCAAGTTGCTTGCAATAATCGGTGTAAAACCCAATTCGACGCCGAGCCTGTTGTTGTCCTACACCTCCACATTCAAGTCTGCCATTGATGGCTCTGATCGTAGCTCCGAACCCTTGGCCGATGACGGGGCGGACGGCAGTCATCCAGTACCACAACGCAGCCTTGAACGAGACGACGGGATCAGTGGCCACCAATTCAGGATTGTTCAATAAGTTCAGGTTGAGGGCTCTTCCTGCTTTCCCATAATTGATGTTCCCTGTAAGCTGAATTGGTCCCCGACCATAGTAGGACTTCCCTGGAGCACATGGGTACTCGGAACTGGCTTCGCAGTACCTGTTGCTCTTATTAATTTCCTCTGTATAGCAGAAGTCTGCAAAAGCATGAACATTTTAAGCTTGAGATAAGTGTCGGATTTAGATACTATAATACAGGTATGTTAATTCTTTCCAAGTCGATAGATATAGAGGGTCGGATCTCTATAACTATATACATGAAATATGTGCTAATACAACTAGAAAAATGGATTTGTGTCTGACACATAATCATCATGTTACTTCAACTCTCTTTTTTTTAAAATATTTATGTCCGACATCTATGCTTGATACATATTTATATATTACTCAGACGTCTCTTTATTTTTTTTAAAGTATACTTGTCTTTGACACACATATTTGTTATATATTAAACATGGATATGAGACATGATTTTTTAAAGACCCTCTAGATACATCAAAAAATCGTCTCATGTCAGACGTATATCCGATCTGGGCATAAAAGCATCACCCTTCTAAGACTTTCAAATATATATAAAAAAATTTTAAAAAATTAAATATACCTGTATTAAACATGTACAGCACACATTTAAGTTTTAGATTACCTTAATTTAGTGAAAATATATATGCCCCAGAAAACCAAACAAACAGACAAACTTACGTTCAGTCTCATGGGTGGCGTGGGCAAAAAAAGCAGCAATCTCCCGCTTGGAATCAACATCAGAACCTAATTTGCCAAAATCAGGAAACGAATTGAGCGCATTCAGAAACGCGTCTCTAGTGTAAAATCTCTTCCCAGCACAATCAGGACGAGCTTGGTTGATTATCCGGTTAAAGAATTCAGGCGAGACGATGGTCGGAACTGAAACACCCGCGCTCGGAGATTTAGAGTAACAAGGGCCCGCTTTGCATCCTGTGCCGCAATAGTCGTTGCCAAGACCGCAATAACCATATTGACTGCAGCACAAGTTTGGTGCACAACCACAGTTTTGAGCCAACACAGTTTCGGCCATGGCAGCAGCTGCTAGAATTCCTACAAGAACATATGTTAGCCGATTTTTTCTCATAGCAAGGGACTCCATTTTTTTAAAGAATGAGAAGAAATTAAGTTTGTGGTGAGCAGAGAGGTTGAGGTACTGCGTGTATTTATAGTTTTATTGTATAGATCTGGTCATAAATTCGGACAAGTGATTGTTTTCAAGATCGTGTGGACAAGTGGGCTATGATCTTACTTTTCTACGAGGAGTCTTGATTTTTTTCTAATTCACAAGGGACAACGCGTTTTGATGATGCAATAAGATTACGTAGTGATCGAGCTAAGATAATTTGAAAATTTATTTTATTATTTAAAATAATATTAAAAAAATAAATTTTATTTTATATAATTATTTATAAATTAAATTTAAATAAAAAATTTTTTATTATTTAAATAATAATTTAAATCAAATCTAATTAAATTAAAAAATTATAAGTAAACTTAACGAGCTGAACCTATCGAACCGAATAGATCTATGGTTGGGTTTGGTTTTATTTTTAATATTTTTTATTAGTCCACTTTTAGGGCTATTATTTCTCTTTTAGGATTTCTTTCGAAGTAGATACCATTGATTTGCCTTAATTTCTTTAGAGTAACTTGACTTAATGAAAAAGACTAGTCGTCTAGACTTTTTCAACTAACCATGCCAAAACATTATTTCGATGAGGCTTCATCTTCATTTCCTGGCGTATCTTTCATATTCAATGAATTAGTGATAATCATGTAAGTCCCAATTTCCTCTCACGTTGCCTCGTGCTTCCAAGATAAAAACAACACACTTTTGTTAACATCATTGAAACCTCACAACACAACTCAGTTCACGCACGCAATGACACGGCAAGTTCTATATGAAGTTTAATATTAGGGATCGGTGGAGAGATTAGAGTGAGACAAATCATCATTGAAAATACAAGCTTTAAGGACTCAAAAAAAAAAAAAAAAAACTTGTTGGCTCTGAGTTTCACCGAATCATTTTTTGATTTTGTTGCCCTTAGCTGCAATGTCGTCTGAAAGTAAGGGGGAAATCTGAGCCACAACGACTGCTTTCTGCATCTGTAGCTGCTTGATTGGATAGGCTTTGTGTATGTGATGTAACGATTGATTTTGGAATTTTTTTTTTCGTCTTACGTATCAAAATTTGATTATCATTTCGCTTATGCTTATTTAAAAGATTTTTTTTTTGATACTTATGAGTTTAGCAAGATTTTGTAATCCGAAAATGCGATTATCTAATTCAAATCATGGTACCAATTGTTGGCAAAAGGACTCTATTAAAGGAGAGGTCCTTGGTTCCAACCAATGAGGCACACCTTCAAGTGATAAGCCTTGCAGGACCCGTAGATGCTTAAAGAGGATAGTACATTTGATGTAAGTTATGCAGAGTGATGATCAAATTTTGATACGTAAGGCAATATTAGAGAGACATCCTACAACCCGATTATAATATAAAAGGCACTTTTTTATGATGACTAGGTCCTAGTGCATCTCTTGCATCATGTTACATACCAAGATTTGGTCAGCACCTATCCTCTGATTGTAAAGCTGTCACTTGAAGATATATTTTCCCTGATTCAAACCAATGATCTCCCTCAAGAGAGTCCGGGACCCATAGATATACAAAGAGGATAATATCTTTAATGCAAGCATATATGAGATAACTACTAATCTCAAAATGTATGAAAAAAGACATTTTAAAACTCGATCATCTCTGTGCAGTTGATACATAAACAACAACATAAGATTTAGGTTCACATGTGAAAACTCACAAGCCACTTTATTTGCTCAATGAAAGCCCATTAACTACTCTATTCGATACTTTCAAATCATCAAACCTTTCGTGAAGAGAAAGACCATAGATTCATCAAGCGTGGAACATAATCAAGAACCATGATGATAAACACTAACATGCATAATTATTCTATTACGAGATCATTTGACTCGTTACAATGATGTAACTGTTTTGTTCATGAAACGATGACTTCGTAAAATGAGCAAGTCTTAAGGAATAGCCATTCCATACCTTCTCACTGAATGGTTTTTAGGCCTTTGACATAAAACAAAATACTCTAGAGGGTTTAAATCCTTTTTTAAGGATTCGAATCTCATTTTGTTTCATTTTATTGAACTAAACTACTGTTATAATTATTTTATTCTATTCCAACTTTATTTCATTCTTAAAAAATAGCTATTACATTCCATATAAAATGAAGATACCATACAAGTAAAATATTTATACTATAAATTTTATTTTATCTAGTTTACACCACATAAAATTATCTACTCATGGAGAACTTTCGAGGGTTATAGTTTGTTTACTCTTCTTATATTGTTCTAACTTTCTATGTTTTTTAAGTATTCATATTTAATTTTCATATATGCACATTTTTAGAAATCAATAAAATTATACACCTTCCAAATCAATGAAAAGGGCAAAATCTTGTTGCATGAATAAAAGCTAAGAAAACTAATTTTTGTATAAAAGATAAATGAAAGAAATAAAGTTAAGAAGTGTTTATGAGTCAAGTTGGGTCGTAATGTAAACATTTTTTTTATGTTTTGCTTAAACTTCAAAAACCAAATTACTATTTAAGAGTAATAAAAACAAAAAAATAGTTTTATATTTTTTATAATTTAATTTAAATAAAAATAATTTTTATTATTAAATAATAATTTCAACTTGACCTATCTAAGAGTAATGAGGGAAAAAGAAGACACGGGTATAAAAAGATAAAGACTTGGTTGTATAAAATAATAAAAGCTAAGAGTTTATTTAAGAAAAATGAAAAATTCAAGAAGCTTTTTAGTTTTTTAATCTTTCAAGTTTCGATATACAAATTTACCGGTCCCGTAAAAGAAGAATTACCTCAATAATTATTTAATAAGGTTTAAATACGGTAAAATCAGATAAATAACATAAATATAACATAAAAAATTAAAATATGATATAAATATATAATTATCTTAAAATTTATATAATATAAATAATATTAAATATAATTATATAAATAAAATAAAAAATGAATTAAAATATTATATAAATATGTGAATATCTTTAAATTTATTTAATATGATTTATTAATTTATAAAAATTTATATAAATATAAAATGTATTAAAAAAGTTATAATATGATTGAATGTACTAACACAATATAAATATAAAAATTATTAAATTTAAAAAAATTATATAAATATAATATAAATAAATAATTATAATATAAAAAAATATAACTTGAGCAAGTAATTATAAGAAAATAGAAAGCGCGAATTGCCTATATCTAAGCAGTCTCGAAAAGGTTTTATTTTTTTCTTAATATATATTATTTATTTTTTTAGTAAACGTGCTTTGAGCTTTTTGCTTACTTTAAAACCCTAGCTCAATCTTCCGTCGCAGCGTTTCTTAAACATTTCGCTTTTTCCGGACGCATCACGCTCCCTTTGTCTCACTCTCTCAAAATGGCAGGCTCCATGGACGAAACCGCGAAAGCAGTTTCCGATTTAGCGTTGGATTCGCCCGCACCCGGTGAAACACAGAGCAAAAAGTATATTTCCTTTCCTCTGTCTGTCACTACTTGTTTGGTACCTGAGAAAATTAACACGGAAATCGAAAGACAAACAATCGGATATTTTGATTATCAATCTGATTTTTTTTTATTTATATAAAATGTATTGCCAGTGCTCGTAAGAAGGAACTTAAAAATAAGCAGAGGGAAGAGGAGCGTCGCCGTAAGGAGGAAGAAAAAGCAGCCAAACAGGTACTTAACTGTTTGTTTAAAGAGTAACTTTATCCTATTTATTAAGCCCAATGTGAACTTTGATACGAAAGAGAACTAGATTTTTGAATGCTAGAAATTAAAAAAAAAAAAATCTTATTTCTTAAATGCACTCAGCGCAGGGTGTTAGACATATATACTACTAATATATTAATGCATTCAAATGTGGTGTTGGTAGATGCAGAATGGAATCCATAATAATTGTTGGCTTTTAATTAATTTCAAGTATTCGATCCAATATTTTCTTTCTCATTGTGTTATTTATGGTTGCTGGAATCTTACAGTTTCATTTTGATCTCTTTGATGATCAAATTATGTTTTTCTTCAGGCTGCTGCCAAGGCGAGCTCACAAAGTCAGAAACCTGCAGGAGCTGATGATGAAGATATGGATCCCACGGTATCGTTTACTGATTGCTATAGTAGTGCATTGCATAATGCGGAATTCATAAAGATTTCAGTGAACTTCTCGGACATGATGCTAAATTTAAACTTTTCTTTTCAGCAATTCCATGAGAATAGGCTGAAATTTCTTGCAGCCCAGAAGGCAGAGGGAAAAAATCCATATCCTCATAAATTCTTTGTGTCAATGTCTATCATTGAATATATAGATAAATATGGAAGCTTAGGCAATGGGGAGCATATTGGGGACATCTCAGTGTGTTTGGCTGGTATTTAAATGGGGCACTCGGACTCCCATCGTATACCATTCAATTTATCATGGTTGTTTTTTATTTATATATTTTGAAATTACTCTAACAAGTTTATTTTATGATAGGGCGAATTATGAGCAAAAGAGCATCCAGTTCAAAGCTGTTCTTCTATGACTTGCATGGTTGTGGTGTCAAAGTCCAAGTTATGGCTGATGCGAGGTATATAACTATTTTTTATCATAGGGCTTTAATGTTCTTTCTTTTTCTCCAAATTTTCTCTTGTTATGTGAAGGTTTATGGGAAATTCGACGTTACTTATGTACCTTTTTTGTCTTCTCCTGTTTCACTCCTTTCAACTGCCCGGCTTCATTCTCATCTCGCTTTTTTATACTTTTGTTCTTCTGTTATTGCAGCAAGTCAGGCTTGGATGAAGCTGAATTTGCAAAATTCCATTCTACCGTGAAGCGTGGTGATATAGTCGGTGTCACTGGGTTTCCAGGTGGGGGAAATTATACATTACTTCCTTGTTCCCAAATGTTGGGTCTCGTTTTTTCTCTTCTCACAAGACTCCTTTTTTTAAACCTGGTCTTTATATTAAAATTTATTATTAATAACAACAATCAAAAAAGCCTTTTCCCACTATATACTTTTGGCTGTATGGATCATATAGATATATTATTGATTGAACTTTCGAAAAATAATCATTAGAAACTTTAATGTGTGTGTGTTTATGTATATTAAAATAATTAACTTAAAGGAACGTTGGCGTGGGAAGCAG
Source organism: Adansonia rubrostipa (assembly GCA_038381775.1). Classification (NCBI taxonomy): domain Eukaryota; kingdom Viridiplantae; phylum Streptophyta; class Magnoliopsida; order Malvales; family Malvaceae; genus Adansonia; species Adansonia rubrostipa. The sequence continues at coordinate 10,321,564 of JBBYHM010000003.1, read as the reverse complement.
AGAGTAAATTACTGTTAAATTGATGGTAGAAAACTAGAAATTTAATAACTTGTTATTGTCCTTCATGATATTATAGCACTTCTTTCTGTTCTTGTGGTCTTCATTATTTTCAGTTGATGAGTTCTTGGATATCTCCGTGTTTAAATTTCTTTAAGTGAGCTTTATCAGTTAAAATTGCTCACTGCATTTTGTAAAAAGATGGTGTAGTATTTTCCTCGTACCTCTATTGACAATCCCTTTTTGTTTCTTTTTTGGATTAAAATAAACAATTTTCTATAAGTTTTTTTTCCCTCCTGTAGCTCTTTTTTTTTTTTTTTTTCACATTTTGAATTTTGTTCTTTTCTACATTTAGGCAAAACGAAGAGAGGGGAATTGAGCATCTTTCCAAAGTCATTTGTAGTTTTATCCCATTGTCTCCATATGATGCCGAGGCAAAAAGCAGGCCCTGATGCTGGAGTTAAGGTAAACCAATATGTGGTGTGATTGTCTTATTTTTGTTAAGTTCTTTTGATTATAATAATATTTTCTCATTTCTTCACAGAAAACTGATGTATGGGTCCCAGGAAGTACCAGGAATCCTGAAACATATATTTTGAAGGATCAGGTATTATTTACTTATTTAATAATATAGACTGCTGGATATGCTGACATCTTACTAGGTTTCCTGCCATAGACTATGTCAAATCTTTAGCAGTCTTGGTATCCATTGCTTGACATGCCAGCTAATGCAATTGTGCTTGTTGTAAACTGCAGCAACAATTCAAACTTCATCAAGAAAATTGTAACATTTATGTTAATTGTTATTTAGGAACTGATATTGTATACCAGTTATTATATTTTCATCTTGACTTTTTTCTTCTTCTTCTTCTTCTTCTTTTTTTTTTTTTTTTTCTGTGCATCCAAGTGGCTAATATTACTCAAAAATTGTATGATGCAATTCTGGGGAAGTCATTCTATCCATTTTATATTGCCAATCCCTGACCCTTCTCTGAATTCAATTGGTTTGGCTTTTGTTTTCCATGCTAGGAAACTCGATATCGCCAACGCTATCTTGATTTGATGTTAAACCTGGAGGTTCGTCAAATATTCAAAACCAGATCTAAGATCATTTCTTATGTAAGGAGCTTTCTCGACAATCTTGATTTCTTGGAGGTTAGTCATCTGTTCAATGTATCAAATTATCATTTTTCTTTATACTTTTTCTTTTGTTGCGGTATCATTAATGTGAACATTTTATTGTTAGGTTGAAACTCCCATGATGAACATGATTGCTGGAGGTGCAGCTGCCCGTCCATTTGTAACCCATCACAATGAATTAAACATGAAACTCTATATGCGTATTGCACCTGAGTTATATCTTAAGGAGCTAGTGGTTGGTGGACTGGATCGTGTATATGAAATTGGAAAACAATTTAGGAATGAGGGTATTGATTTGACTCACAATCCTGAATTCACTACCTGTGAGTTCTATATGGCTTTTGCGGACTATAATGACTTGATGGAGCTCACTGAGCAAATGTTGAGCGGTAAGTAACAAACAGGACTCGGCAGTGGAAGATACCTTTCTGTTTGTTGATTTTCTTATCTTTTTCTCATTTCCAAATTTGTTGGATTTTCTATCAATCTGCAACAGGAATGGTCAAGGAACTTACAGGTAGCTATAAAATTAAATATCATGCAAATGGCCTTGATAATGATCCAATTGAGATCGATTTCACTCCACCTTTCAGGTTTATGGATCGTCTTTACTCATGATGTGGACAAAACAGAAAACAGCCTTGGAATTGACTTTTTCTTATAAATTTGTCACTATTTTTTACAGGAGGCTTGACATGATAGATGAGTTAGAGAAGATGGCTAACCTCAATATACCCAATGACTTTTCCAGTGAGGAAGCTAACAAGTATTTGGTGGAAGCATGTGCAAAGTTTGACATCAAATGCCCTCCTCCTCAAACAACAGCACGTTTGTTGGATAAAGTATGTCTTCTCTCTTTCCTCTTTCTCTTTGAATATTTGTTATGTGTATCACGGTACTCCCTGGGCTTCTCATTTAGTAATAAGCTTTATGCAATCTGGAGGGATACACAATGAAATGTCCTTCTTTGAGGGAGTTCCAAGGTTCAAGACTCGGTTCCTCCTCCCCTTCATTTGTTTGCGTTATGATTGTATTATTCAGTTATATTGAATGCTCATGTTTCTGATAAAAGTTATATTCATTTTGATTTTTCTTTTGTTAAAGCTTGTGGGCCATTTTCTAGAAGAGACTTGTGTGAATCCTACTTTCATCATCAACCATCCTGAAATAATGAGTCCTTTGGCAAAGTGGCATAGGTCAAAACCAGGGCTGACTGAACGTTTTGAACTGTTTATCAACAAACATGAAGTATGTTTATTCAACATCATATATCTAGTTTATTTTCCTTCTCTAATCATTAGGCTTACGGTTTTTGTTGCTTTCCAACTGTTCAGCTTTGCAATGCATACACTGAGCTGAATGATCCTGTTGTACAACGTCAACGATTTGCCGAACAACTGAAGGTATCAAACACAGTTATGACTGTTGTGCAGTAGTGGTAGTAGCAACGGTAGTTGGATTATTTAGGGACTTTTTCTCATAGAGATGTTGGAATATCAGGATCGGCAATCAGGTGATGATGAAGCAATGGCTTTGGATGAAACATTCTGTACTGCACTTGAGTATGGATTGCCACCAACTGGTGGTTGGGGATTGGGAATTGATCGGCTTGCTATGTTATTAACAGATTCACAGAATATCAAGGTTCTCTTTCTCTCTCTCTCTCATCTGTTTGTGTGTTTGTATGTATGTATCACTCATCCGTGAGATTCAGTATTTGGATTTTTATTGATCTAATCTCTTGAATGCTATTCGAGCAGGAGGTTCTTCTTTTCCCTGCCATGAAACCTCAGGATGAACCCTCTGCTAAAGGTAATTAATTTGATTTCCCACCGTTCATTTTCCCATCATTATTTGTTGACCCTTTTTGAAGTCTAGGTTTGAATCTACAATATTGTTCGACTTTCATTTTCGGCTTGATGGACAGCCGACAGTATTCTACCTGTAAAATGCATAAAATGCGCATGCATTTATCCTACATAGCTGACTCCTATGTGTTCCTATTCAGTTCTTGATTAGTAATCATTTTGCTTTTGTCTGATGGTTTTAACAGCTCCAACAACTTAGGGAGTTCAACCTACTGAAATATGACACTTCTCGTCGCTCCACTGTACATTTACAGCAGTCCCTGTGGTGAGATCTATCAAGTTTTTGGTGTTAATTTATTGAAAGAGAGTATTGCAGTCTACGTTCAAACCTCCATATATTTGCTAGCGTTGGTGTTTTATCATAGATGATAATTTACGGCACCTCCATTGTTTGCGAATGTCAATTTACTTTGATCAATTTAACTGAAAATTTTGATGGCTATTTCGCCGGTTTTACATTTACCGCCGTCTCACACTAGATCTTCATCTGAACTGCCTGTCAGATCACTAAGGGTAGAAACAAGCTTTGAAAAGAAATTTTGATTATATTTCACATACATTTAAACAGTTGTTGCATCATGGCATTCGGTTAGAAGTTGGTCACGGTTTGGATCAAATCGGGTTTAAGTATGATATTAAATATTAATATTATTTTTGCTTGTCCGAGTATGGTTTCAAAATATACGTTTCAAATTTTGTTTAGGGCATTTTGTAGCTGTAAATGAATAATCTAGGTCTCTTATCCATATTATTTTTTAAATTGTTTTTAATCTTTTTATATTTTAGTCGTTAGTAATTTATTTCATATTTTTTTAATATTAATAATTTAACATATTTAAATGTTTTACACTATTATATATTTATTTTTTGCATTATATAAATTAGATAATATAAATAATATATGTTTTAAATTGAAAAACGGATTAAATTGTTTTGGGCTTTGAAAATGAATTTATTTTTTATGTTTAATATTTTTGTTTAAGCCTTTTTAAATATCGTTGAGTCTTCAGGCATAAAATGAATATTTCAGCTCATGTAGAGATCTAAACTCGTGCACCTTCATCCCTGTCCATCTTCATTACGTAAATTAACCTTTTTGTAGTTTTATTTAAGTCGAATAGCCTATTTTGAAGGTCTGTTTTGTTAATAATCTCCTATGTATAAATCAGCTGCACAAGAGAAAAAAAGAAATGACAGAGATTATGTTCTCAGGATCCCACGTTTGATAAGGCGAATTCAGAGCCATGACATGAAACATCTGTTAGCAATTCAGGGCCAAAATCAGCACGTCACGGGGTTAGCTATAAAACCAAAAAGAAAAGTGCTTTTCTCTTTTATCTAAGCTATGCCTTCCCTGTATAGTTGACAAATGCTGGCTGATTATTTTTTTTTTCTAGCACTCAACTCTCAATGATTTTTGGAACCTCAGCGACCAAATGCAAGCTTTGATACCAGTTGATGGGATTGTAGATAACCAAAGATGAAAATAAGGAGGGAAAAATAAAAGAAACAATGAAAGAAAATGTAGTAGAAACAAAGCTCGCGTTCATGGAATTACGTACTTAGCTGAAGCTTTTTATTCAACTTATACAATGGTCATAGGATACATGCTACATTAATTATATACACCTTCACAATTACTATGTCACAAAAAAATCAAATGTTACACTCATAAATTTCTAGATAATACAAATCGACATTGCACGCTAAAGTCTTTGCAAGCGGACAGATATGTTTGTCAACTAACCAAAACAATGTGATCCAGGATTTGATAGCAATAATATCACAACTACACACAACAGATCTAAAAGAGACTTCTTCCCTATGTGAAAGCTTCCATGGAGCTGAAGTTGGGTAAAATGATAGGAACCCAATAGTAGTCACGATGTTCGTTTTCTTTTAACTTCATGCGAACAGTGACTGTGTGGCCACCAGCTGCTACCTTGTCACTGCTATTGCTAATTTGCTGGTAGTGGATCGAGTTTTATATTACAGTCAGCCATGGAGGAAACCTCATCTGAGCTTTCACCTAAAAAGCACCATTCAAAAGAAAAGTGGGTTAGTTTTGCTTCGCATTACAAAGCACGAGCAGCCGTTGTTTTTTAACTTTTAGGTGCGGCCTTTTAGAGCACAGCATCAGTGTCAGAGATCTTCCAATGGCACCAGCTGCAGGCTTACTGCTGTCTCAACCTTCTATCACTGCTAGCTGAATGATCAGATTTTAATCTCTTTGCAAGTTAGGAAACAAGGAAATCCTTTCTCATCAACATAAAATTAGGAAAAAGAAGGGTAATTAGATAAACCTGCAAAGAAAGATTAATTGTTGTTTGGCAAAAAATGCCTCAAAGTTGGGAAGTCTTGGTAAGAATGTACATCACCCTCGAGAATTGAGGCAAAAGTGGCTTTAAATTCTGAGCCACTAATTCTAGGGCAGACAAAAAATTAAGAAAATCTAAAATCGATTCAAATTTTAGTGTTCATTTTGATTTCAGTTCGTATTTTATGAAATTTTGTTCAGTTTTGGTTAGAATATTAATGATGTATATATTTTTTTGATTCGGTTTTTGATTTATAAATTAAAAAAAATTATTCAAATTGAACCGAATTTTATTTTCATTTAATTTTTAATTAGTTCTTAATTTTTATAATATAAAAATAAATATTTTCTTTCCAAATTAGTATAAAAGTTTAAAATTACTATAAAAATATATTTTTATAATTTTAAAAAATTAATAAACCGAACCAATTCGAACCGATAAAATTCAGTTCGGATAGGTTAGATTTTATACATTTTTCAGTTAGATTTTTGAAAATCAACAATACAGCATATTAACCGTAAGTTGTTTTTTTTTTTTAAAAAAAAAACAATCCGAACTGTTATCACCTCTAACTCATTCATCCCTACGATCCTCCTCAGCTTTAATATCCTCCAAAGTTTGTTTTAACTCCGAATCTTTACAAATCTGCTTCAACTTAGGGCAATCGTAGACATTAATTTATTCAAACAAGAGCTTAGTCTGAGCACCTTCGCAAATATAAACTCTTAAGTGAAATATTAATTCAGTGACATCTTCTGAGAAAAACAATTGTTTTAATTGCTTCACAGTCATAAACCTGCAGCTTTTCTAGGTTAGAAATGAATTGTAGTATTGAGCTTTCCAAAACATATGTCAACTTTTAGTAGGAACGCAAAGACAAATCTATTAAAGCTGTAAAGCTTCCTCTGGGGACCCCACCCTTTCAAATGCTATCCAAACTCAGTGATTCAGTGATCTCCGTGCCCTAAGATCCAGTAATTGAAGAAGAGATCCGACTTCAGAGAGGAGTTTGACTAAGCATTCGCAATCACGAAAAAAAAAAAGTTCTTCTAGTTAAGATTTGAAAATAACTTTGTCAAGTATTTTATTCTAGTCTTAGATATATTCAACACTTTAAGCAAAAGCATCTCGCCAAAGAAAGACTCCAGTACCACTCTCAGCAGCAGATTGTTCTTTTTGTAGAAGTAAAATCTCGAGCTTAGGGTTACTTGGTTTTTGGAGCAGGTTCATTTGATCGATTGACATTTTGTATCACATATTTCTTTTTCTTCTGTATTGAACGGCCTACATCTTTCTTTTAAAGAGAACTAGTCTATACTACATAGGACGTGTATTGCACGTGATTAATTAATACTTAAATATCACAATTTTATATTAAATTTCTATTTTTAATAATCAATATAATATTTTAATAAATAAATAATAAATAAAAGTGTATTATATAGATAATTATTACCTTAGTTATTGAATTATTTTTACTTTTTAAATTAGTTTTATGTTGTGTAATATGTAATTTCAAGTAAATGAACGAATTAACACTTGATTTTTTTTTCTCTTGGATATATTTATTAATTGTATATATTTCCCTTGAAATTCAATTACTTTCAATAATAATAACAACAATTATAACAAAAAAAATAAAAAAAATACTGCTAAAAAATAAATTCCATGATACACTTTCTCGGAGGAACAACTCAAGAAACTTTACTACTGGTGAATAGAAAGAAAGAGAGGTCTAACTTTATCAAATTGTTTAATTCCTTAAAATATGGATGCTGCACTGTTATTCCAACAACTATCTCATGGGGACACATTTGCGTAGTGTTTCTAATGCTTTAAATTTAAAAATCAATTGACATGGTGGCTTAGCATTGTATATTTCGAAGTGGCTTACGGATTATAGCTTAGCAATCTCTTTTTATAATTCAATGATATCCATGCCCTAAGATCAAGTACTTGAGCAAAGATCAGTTAGTTGAAGTTTAAGGGATCCAACTTGAGAGGAAGTTTGACTAGGCGTTAGCAATCACGAAGAAAAAGTTTTTCTAGTTTTTTAAGACTTGAAATTGCTTTGCCAAGTATATGATTATGGTCTTAGGTTCAGCACTTCAAGCAAAGGCATGTTGCCAGGTATTTTTCAAATTTTATCAGCTGGTGTTGACTTAGTACCCTAGGATGCCACATTCACGAGTAATATCCATGGGGCTCTTTTAAAAAAAAAAATAATTTTTTTTATTATTTTTATGCGCAGAGGGATGTCAGCCCTTGTTTAGTTTGTGTTACGGGATCAATAAGTCTTTGGTGGTAGTTAAAATAATTAAATAAGCTCGACTTTCACATAGTAGTAAGATATGAATGCATTTTTTTTAAGTTATTGTAAAATTTTTATAAAAAATTAAATTTTAAAAATTAAGTTAGAATTCTCTAGTAATTTTTTTTTGTGAGTTTTTTTTATAGATATCAAATTATATTTTAATAAATAAAAATATTTTTTAAATAAAAATTATATAAAAAATTAATTTATTTTTAAAAGTTCATATTTTTAATTTTATAAATAATTTTTTAATTTTATTTATTAAAAATAAACTAATTTTTTAAGACCCTTTTAAAAAATCTCTTTGATTTAACTTTTAGATTTAACAGCTTTTAAGCCGAAAGATTCAAGCTAAACAAGCACCAAGTTGCTAACAATTTTTGCAGCTTAGTATCTCTCTCTGTCCCGACTTCTGCTCTTTTTTATTTTTATTTTTTTCTTTGGGCGTGGAACTTACAACTATGTTTATCGTGTGGCGAGGGTTGGACCTGTCTAGGCTGCTCAGTTTGACTGGCAACGGTCCGCATTTTTTTATTCCGAGTCAATTTAAAAAAATATTTTTATATTAAAATAATATATTTTTATTTAAATTAATTATAAAATATATAAAATATTAATATAAAAATAATTATTAATAGGGTAAATAATAATTTAAACTTAAATAGGTTGATCGGGTTAAATTTAAATTTAAAATTAAAAAAAAAATTTAAATCACTACTTGATCCAACCTGACTTGTAAATACTTTTAACGAAAGTTATAAAAAAAAGAATACCGCAGTTGAGATTCAACCCTCCTTTTATATTTGCTAGTATAGGTGTTCTATCATTTATGATAAGAAAGTCACCGCACCTACATTCTTTTCGAATGTCAATTTACTTTGATTAATTTTAAATGAATAGTAAAGTGGATATGGAAATGAGAATGGTGCGTGGGGATGTTGGAGGGAGGGTTTCGCATTATTAGTTGCAGCAGCTAGTATTTTATGTTTTCGGATCGGACAACTGACACTACGAATACAAATGTACAATCAAGGCCATGATACGAACCACATATTAGCAAAAATTCAGGGCCAAAATTTAAATAAGCTGGTAATGAGGTTAGCTATAAATACAAAACCAAAAGAAAACTGCTTTTTCTCTTCACCTGAACTAAAGCTATACATGCCTTCCCTTCTAAATTCTAATTCTAAACATATTTGAATAGCTTAAGAGCAAATCAACATGCTTCAAGCCAAGGCAAGTCTCTTACACAAATAGAAAGCTCTTCTGATTATTGATTATTTATTGGATCAGGTCTTCTTCTTCTTATAATAATAATAATAATAATAATAATAATAATCATTTAATCATTTTTAGACCATATTGCAAATCATGATTTTATTTTACAATTATGTTTATCATTATTAGAAGAATTTGATGTATATAAAAAAAACTTTAAATTATATAATAAAATATAATTATATAAAAAAAATACACATTAATAACACTTGCAAACACATTTGTATTAATATAATTTGTAAATAATTAGTTTTCATAATTAACAAAATATGATTATATTATAAAAATTTCAAACAAAAAACGTTTAATGTAGTTAGTTTAAATTACTTTTTAATATTAATTAAAAAAAATTTATGAAGTTTACCCAAACCAAGCGCAAGGGACAGTATATTCTACTAAATGTATAATTTAGTAATTGCAAATAATTGGATTAGAGGAAAAAAATGATTATCCAATCCCAATACTATGGTTTGAAGTAACCAGGGTTCATCTGGAAAGTTATGCAATAGTAAAATGAACATCATCAATCTGTCAATCATGAGAACTTAAGCGTGTAGAAAGTCAAAGATGAAAATAGCTAGGAAAAATAAAAGAAACAATGAAAAAAAATGTAATAGAAACAAAGCTCACATTCATGGAATTGCACACTTAGCCGAAGCTTTTTATTCAACTTATAAAATGGTCATAAGATACATACTATATTTTAATTATTTTTCGACAAGCACACACCATTTTTCAAGAATGAAGTCTACACCTTCACAACTACTTCATCACAAATGTCTTACGTACACTCAAACTTTAAGATAACACGAACTGACATTGCACACTCTAAAGTCTTCTGCAAACAGGTAAGTTTGTCCATTAACCAAGACAATGTGATCCAAGAGGATTTGACAGAAAAAAAAATCCCAACTACACACAAACAGAACTGAAAGAGACTTCTTCCTTATGTGATAGCTTCCACGGAGCTGAAAGTTGGGTAAAATGATGGAAACCATGTGCAACAAGTCACAATGTTCCTTTTCTTTAACTTCATGCGAACAGGGACTAAGTTGAATGGCCACTAGCTGCTGCCATCTCACTGCCATTGCTGGCAGTGGCTCGAGTTTTATATTACTTTCAGCCATGGAGGAAACCTCATCTCAGCATTCATCCACTCTCAGCTTTCACCTAAAATGCACCGTTCAAAAGAAAAATGGGTAAGTTTTGCTTCGCAATACAAGCACAAGCAGCCGTTGTTTTTTTAACTTTAGATGAGGCCTTTTAGAGCACAGCATTAGTGTTAAAGATCTTTTAGTAGCGGCAGCTGTGGATTGATTGCTGTCTCAACGGTCTCTCCTTGCCGGCAGAATGATTAGATTTTAATTTCTTTGCAAGCTAGGAAACAAGAAAATCCTTTCTCATCAAACATAAAATTAAAAAGAAAAAAAAAAGCATGGGGTACTTAGACAAACCTGCCAGCCAGGATTAATTTTTGTTTGGCCGAAACTACCATGAAGATAGGAAGTCTTAATAACAATGCACATCACCCTCAAGAATAGAGGTAAAAGTGCCTTTAAAATCGGAGCCCACCAAGTCATCCCTGCAATCCTTCTCAGCTCTAATTTCCTTCAAAGTTTGTTTCAACTCTGAATCTTTACAAATTTGCTTCAATTGAGGGCAATCGTAGACAGTAATGTATTCAAACAAGAGCTTAGTCTGAGCACCTTCCCAAATATGAACCAATTCAGGAAGATACTGAAGTGTTAAACTCTTGAGTGAAATACTATGAGATTCAGTGGCCTCCTCAGAAGAAACAATTGTTTCAATTGCTTCACAGTCATCAACTTGCAATTTTTCTAGGTTAGAAATGAATTGCAGCATTGAGCTTTTGAAGACATATGTCAGCTTCGGGCATGCACGCAGTGCCAAATTTCTTAGAGCTGCAAAGCTTCCTTCAGGGACGACACCCTTCCAGATGCACTCCAAACTCCAGGAATAATGAATGCTCAAGTGCTCCAAACATGGAAACACAACCTCAGCTCCTTCATTGCTATCGATGATAGTTTCAAGATGGGGACATTCACTTATTATACAATATTTCAATTTGTTAATGTTGCCAATACCAAAATCTGATAGTCTGAGGATGTCAAGGTGATGATCTAAATAGAAAGCAGTACATCGAGCCAACACTTCAACAATTGCGTCAGGTATCTTCTCACTATTAACAAATCTCAAGCATCCACCCGATATTAAACCATAATTCAGCTGTACAGACTGGGGGACTCGTGATGCATTAAACTTGATGTCACGGCCAACAACAAGTTTGAACTCTGTTAATCTTCCTTTCTTCCATGATGCATTTTTTCGGAGGAACAGCTCAAGAAACTTTACTTCTGGGAAATAAAAGGAAAGAGAAGTTAACTTTTTCAGATTGCTCAATTCCTTAGCAATGAATCTGACACTATTGTTCCACCAACTATCTCCTGGGTACACATTTATGCGTAGTGTTTCCAATGCTTTAAGTCTGGAAATAAATTGGCGTGGTAGCTGAACATGCTCACTATTGGTGCTAGATCCATAGAGGGATACTTCCAAGTGGGTTAGAGAGTATAGCTTAGCAATCTCTTTAGGTAATTCAGTGATCTCTGTGCCCCCAAGATCAAGTATTTGAAGAAGTTTAAGGAATCCAAATTCAGAAGGGAGCTTGACTAGGCGTTCGCAATCACGAAGAAGAAGTTTTTCTAGTCTTTTAAGATCTGAAATAGACTTTGGCAAGTGTTTGATTCTGGTCTTGGATAGGTTCAGCACTTTAAGCGAAGGCATGTTATCAAAGAAAAGGTCTGGTATCACTCTCAGCAGATAGTTCCTTTGTAGAAGCAAAATCTCGAGCTCAGGGCAATTTGGTTTTTCAGGTAGAGTGGACAACTTATTATCCATCAAAAACATCATCTTGGATTTTCCCCATTCCACCTCTGTAGGCGGCTCAGTTAGACCAGCAGCAACTCTACATAAGAATCGATGACCATCAGTAATTCCAGTCGATGATGATCGATTTTCTGGCTTCAATGGTTTTGAATAAGTTGTCAGCAGAGACTGAAGCCCACCGGTGTCTGATGACAAGATCCCCAATGCTAAATCTCTCATTAAATCGGGCATTCTGATGGACAGACCATCGTCAGTAGTTTCCAACAGTAAAGCACTTAGAAGAGCATCAACAATGGCACGCCCCCTCTCATATGCATCTGACCAACTTCCATCAACCAAACCTTCTTGGATGCAGTACTCAATAAATTTATCGATCCTGATCTCTTGATCTTCTGAAAACAAGGCACAGTGAAGGAAGCAACTCTTTAAGCTACGAGACCTGAGGCGGTCGAAACTGAATTTTAGTAGCTGGATTAGGTCCTCCATGCGAGATTTGATATCTCTACCAGGCACCGAAAATTCATTGAATGCATCCTCCCATACAGAGACATTTTTTTCATCAGCAAGGGCTCTTCCGGTAACAAATATCAACAAAGGTAGACCACGACACATTTCAACTATACCTTGGGCAAAGTGCTGGATGCTTGGCAAGTCACCTACCCCACCCACTTGCTTACGGAACAATTTCCAAGCTTCTTCCTTAGAGATGGTTTTAACGTTGACCACTGTAATGTCCTCCATTTCATCACAAACCTTCCATTCTCTAGTTGCAACTATCATCATGCTAGGATCAGGAATGCCCATTTTCTGTAGATCAATCTACTCCCAAACATCGTCCAGAAGAAGCAAAAACTTCTTGCCCTTCAAAACTTGGAACGGTTCAGCATTGGAAGATGCAGGGCAACTGCCGTAGAATTTGATCTTGTATCCTCTTTGGGTTACAGTATTTTGAGACAGTTACCCTAATGATCAAATCAAACTCGCGTTTTGTTTTAAGATTGTTGGCCAATGCTCTCAGCACACTGGACTTGCCGACCCCACAAACTCCATGAACAGCAATTCTTCTGATTGTATCAGTGCTCATGCATTCCAAGATCTTTGACACACACTGATCAATAGTTGTTATTGCAGCTACTCCAGTTTCATAACTCTCCGACACTTCATCATCTTTTGGAGGAGGAATACTAGCAAGCGGTTCTATTATGCTTGTATCCCGGGGCATGGATAATGTTAACGTTGAAACAGGGTCTCTTGATTGACGGACATTTTCTGTCACTTCAAGTATCTCATGATCTTTTTGAGCGGCCACATTTTCTATTTCATGAATGGACGACGCCCCTTCACTTTCATCAGGAATGGTATCCGGATTTTCGGCTGTTAAAGACGGTGATGGCAGCGTGTCTGCTTCAAAAGGAACAAGGCTTCATTTAGATTATTGCTCGATTAAGAAAAGCGTTTGGCAAAAAGACATTGTATATTGTAATTGTTACTATGCTAGATTGATGGAGTAATCTCACCTGCTGCTGACAAAGCTTTCTCAACTGGAGTCGTCAGAGTTTCTCTTGTCACTTCAACATCAACAGTTAAGGGAGATGGGCTTTCCAATTTTGACGCGGGTCCTGAAATCACCTTTGCTTCATCAATCACATCAGCTTCTTCTGGTACCGGTCTCTGATCACTTTTGTGCCTCGTTGCCGGGCTAGACACATTTTTACCACTTCGTATTGCTTTCCAACCTGCGGCTTCATCTCGTTGCGTGCCTGATGCTCCAGCATTTATTTTAAGCTTAACTTTGCTTTCAGTTTCATCCATTCCAATGCGCTTTAAAGTAGAAATAAAAGCCACAATCAATATCCTTTTCTTACAAGCAAAAGATTTAAATCAATCTCCAATTAATTAACATTTAGAGCACATGAATTGAAATCTATGAAACTATTAAAAAGCTAAAACTAGAATCATAACAAAAAATAAAAATAAAAATAGGGTATTCGTCTTTTGAAATTTTAATTATTTAAGAAATTATAAAAAATATTTACTTAAAACAATAAAAAGGTAAAAACTACTTAAATAACTTTTTCTATCAATTTTTTTTTTTAAAAAAAAGCTCACCCACATTGTGGTGTACTAAGTTCTAGTACACTAGAATCAATTAAAAATTATTTATTTTAATAAGCATTTCAATTTCAATAAAAACTAATGAATATTAAATTTAATAAAAAATTATGAAAAGTTTAATTTAATAAAAACTTCAATTTCAAAATTAATTAAAACAAAGAGATATAGAGAAACATCATTCATGACCACATTCACCAGTACCTGTTCTTCGTAGAACTGTTGGATGGCGGCATTTAGATCTATGGTCAGTAGCCTTCTAGCTTTTGCTCCTCCAGAAATCTCTATATTCCGAAACTTCGGCGTTAAGACTCCATGACTGAAGATCTTCAAGTTGGGGCAACTTTCCACTATTACTTCTTTCAAATTTGGGAATTCAACAATGCTGTTGCCAAAATTGAATCCTCGGAGCATTGGAAGATTTTCCATCCTTAGGGAAGTCAATTGAGGGAACAAAATCTTAGCTTCTCTAATTTCTTTCGGCTTTTCCTCTGCTTCTATAATTTCTACCATGCTGCTGCAACCAATTATCTGAAGACGTTTGAGCTGCACAAGACATCCAGCCACAGGGTGTGATACTAGGTATTTTAAGTTACGGCAATCTTCGATAATCAAGCTTCTCAAGTTTTGACCGCAGCAAGACGTGGTTGCAAGTTGATTGAGCCATATCCTTTCTATGTGAATGTTGGACAACTGCAAGACCTCCAAGCTGGAGAACATAATCTGTACATACACAACTTGTTCTATGAACACAATACATAAATAAAAGCAGAAAAAAATAAAACAATAGCTTTTTATTCAGGTGACTGGTGAAATAACTTGAGTTACAGGTGACTTCTGCAAATTAACTGTTTTTGCCTAATAATTAGGGTATTATAAGATAATGGCACGATGAATTGATTATTAGGGCCACTATAAGGCAATTTTGTTTAGAAAAAGAACAATGATTAGATTTTAACAAAATAATCTAAACATATTATATATATATATATATATATATATATTCATGCACAGCGCTCGTGACTACTACTCTATACTTGCATTAAAATTTTTGATAGAATTGATATAATGCGTTAATCAAATATCAACTCATTTTAAATTTTAAAGATATTACTTAAAAATCTAACTAAAGCAATAATATTAAAAATAATAAAATGATTTTATATTTTAAATAACCTACTCACATATTTAAAAATAATCCACTAAATTATGTGTTTTTTTTCTTTTCTAAACTATTTTTCACATTATTTTTTTCTTCCACCTACTATTTTTTTCCACATATAGTGGATGGACGTGTTTTTTTTGGCCAAATTTATAATTTGGAGAAGAGAGATTTAAACTCTGCTAAGATTATGCACCAACCAGTTGAGCCACATGCAATGCCTAGGTGTAGGTATATATGTTTCTGGTTTAATAATTGTGATGGGTTCTTTTTGAATGAATGAGGAAATGTTGCAAATTAGTAAAATAAGATATAATAAAGAGATGACAGAGAGGAAGATTGAAGCAGACCCTAGATAATAAGTAAGTTGGCAAGTAATGATGATGAAAGTTGTAAGCGGTTGAGGATGGTGAAGGTTACGATGGTTGTAGGATTTAAAAGAAGAAGATGTAAAAATTTTTTTTAAAACTATATGTTTGCCTAAGAGATGCCCCAAAAGTCCCTTGAATGAAATTTTAGAATCCCTATTTATAGCCTTTCCAATAGAAGTTACTAAAACAATTACTAGAGAGAGATAGAAGATACAAAAGTAGTAGATTGAGACAACAGTTACAAAAGTAGTGGGTTGAGGTGATTATGGGAAGTTACTTCCTTAGGGATATTTTGTTATATAACAACACACTTAAGAATTTACTGTCTCTGCAACGAAAAACAAGGGTGACACTTGTATTCCAGAGAAAAGGTTAAGAAAAACATTTTTTAACAGTTTCCATATCTGAGTACTCCAAGCCATACTCTCCAAGACATCCTAAACGTAGAGAAAATCCAAGAATCTTGCCAACCTTCCAGGGTTGACTCCACAGTCTTCATTATGTTGAACTTGTTGCGCTAAATAACGCTACTACCAAAGAGTGCTGTGCCAAAGTATCTCTACCAAAGTACCTGTGCTAAAGGACCTGTGCCAATGTGCCAAAATATCTCTACCAAAGTACATGTTCTAAGGTATCTGTGCCAACATACCTATTCCAAAGTACCTGTACTAAATTAAGTGTGCCAAAATACTTATGCCGGGGTACCTGTGCCAAGTTACCTATGCTAAAGTACCTGTGCTAAAGTGTTTATGTCAAGTTACCTATGCCAAAATACATGTTCCAAAGTATTTGTGCCAAGGTAGGTACCTGTGCTAAAGTACCTATGCCGAAGTACATGTGTCGAGGTACCTGTGCTAAGTACATGTGCCAAAGCATTTATGTCAAGTTAACTCTGTTAAATTACATGTTCCAAAGTACCTATGCCAAGGTATTTGTGCCAAAGTATTTGTTCTAAGGTACCTATTTCAAAGTACCTGTATGAAAGTACCTGTGTCAAGGTACCCCTTCTAAGGTACCTGTGCTAAAGTACTTGTTCCAAGATAATTATATTAAAATAACTGTATCAAAATACCTATTTTAAAGTACCTCTGCCAAAGTACTTGTTTCAAATACTTGTGTCAAGATACCTGTTTCATATGTTATTAACCGAAAATATAAATCTAAAATAATTTAATAGAATTCCATTATAAGTTTCGTATATATGATCACACCTTTTCTTTTCATTCGCCTTAGCCATTTAATACATTTTCTCTAATTTACGGTTTAGTTAGTTAACCCAATGGATAAAGTAAACCTTTGATTTGTACGAAGAACATTAGTGTCACGCATCAATGTCGCTAGAAATTAGAGAAATCACGGATCTAAATTCATATGCCAAGGAATGAACAAAAACGATTAATTAATTAATTACCTTTTCATTGAAAAGTGCCTCAGACGTCCTTGGCAACGCATTAGTCGATTGCTGCATACTGAAACTAGTTAGCTTTGGTAGTCCTTGGAGCTTTAGGGACCGGATATCGCAAGTTATCGAATTTTCTTCAAGTTCTTCTCTGTCTTCCGCAACAAGCTCGACGATGTTCCGACAGTCGACTACTTCAATTTCTTGAAGTTGCAATAGTTTTCTGAGTATAGAGAGTGAAAATAACATCTCCAAAGTGTCACACCACACAACTTTCAGGATTTTTAATCTGTCGAAGACCTTCACTTTAGGTGCGCCATGACATATCTTCTTGAAGTCATACACATCAAGAAGAAACAACGATTCCAGGTTGGGAAAAGCTTCACGATGAGTCCAATCCATAGTGTTGACGAGATACTGAATTCCCCGAGAATGTTCAAGATGAAGGTTCTTCAAGTGTTGAAAACTTTGTCCTTCGAATATACAGCTTAGATCCTCCTTGCTTTGAATGTTGAGCTCTTCGGTTTGGTTAAGCAACTCTTTAAACCCATCACCCAAGTGATAAGAGTTTTCTTCTCCAATGTCGAGAATCACCGTTCTTGAGCTTTCATACTTGTGGTTGGTGGACCCTTCCCGCGCTTTTCCAATGACAATCCTGTATCTTGACAACCTTCCAAAGAACATGTCTTTTGGCACCATCTTTAAGTCAGGTATATGCATGTCTAAACAGGTCAGATGAGACAATTCCTTCAACTCGGCAAGGCTAGCTTTTCCTCCATCCCCGTCAATCGCCCATTCACGAAAGCTTTTTCTCATAGATAGCTCTTCTAAACTAGACAAACTTGATAATGTATGAGGTGGAATATGCTGGAGTCTGCTACAGTTGTTTAAATCTAACAACTTTAGCCGTGTCAGATTGCCTATTTCACGTGGAAGCTTCTCAATATCAGAACCCGAAAGGCTCAGGATCTCCAATTTCCATAGCTCTCCAATGATTGCTATATCTTCCAAGAGACAATCATGTAAACACAACGTATTCAGGTTTGCTAGAACACGAATTGAGGATGGCAGGGTTGAGAAAATCACATTTTTCAGATGTAAGACTTTGAGTTCTTGTGTTTCTTTGAAAAAGCCATCTGGAATTTGCGAAAAAGGGTTCTTGCAACCCAAACAAAAAAATTTAAGCCGCGGACAATTCAACCAGCTAGGAAGCTTACCAACATAAGCATTTTGCCAAACAATCACAATGCTATCTTCAATTTTCTTCCCTTCTGACCAGTCCTTTACTGCATCCTTGTCTTCTGCAACAAACAAACGGTGCTTCTCCAAGGCAAATGATAAGACAAAATCACGAACAGTGTCATGCACATCAAAGAGCTTATTTGTGTAGCTATCAAGCAACAAGTAAGATTCTTTAAGTTCCAAGACCAATGCCAATGCTTTACCTCGTGCTTCTTCTATTGTTTTGATGCCATTAAATAAACCCAAACCCAAACTGTATTTCAAGAAATCCTCAATAGCTCCATTATTTCCCATTAGATAACAAAGCAAGAAAGCGGACTTAAGTTCCTGGCTTTCTAGATGATCGTAACTCAACATTACAGTTGATTGTAGTACCTCTACAGCTGTTTTATTTTTTGAGGACATTTTCAATGTTTTTAGAGCAGCCCTCCATTCCACTGAGCTCTTATTTCTCAAAGCACGGGCAACTGCAGAAATGGCAATGGGCAAACCTCCACATTCCTCGGCTACCTTAACCGCTGTAGACTGCAATTTAGGGCTTTCAACACCATCACCGCTAATTTTCTTAAACAGATCCCAGGCTGCTTCTGGTTTCAAGGTGCCAACCGAGAAAGTTCTCTGAGTGTTCATCCCATATAAAAGATGGGGAAATCTAGATGCGAGCAATATCTTGCATCCCTTGTGATGATGACCATAAGGTATTCCAATTGAATCAAAATCCAATCTCACCCATATATCGTCTAAAATCACAAGAATCTTTTTCATTCTCTTCATTTCTAGAAATACTTGATATGCTCTTCTATCTTCCTCTAGGACATAAAATCCAAAACCCAGTTGTTCTGCAATTTGATCTTGAATCTTCTTATTTTCAGGAGCTTTAGCTACAACTACCGAAACGACAGCATCAAACAACATGTCTTCCTTGACTTTTGTAGCAACTTCTTTGATTAGTCTGGACTTACCAATGCCAGCCATGCCGTGCACCCCTATCAAGGAGATATTATCATCTTCCAGTACATCCATGATCCCATTAAAAACATTGATTCTTGATTCGGAGGCTTTCAGAGCGTCAACAGATAAGGCCAAAATCTCCTCTGCCTTAGGATGATACGAGATTCCATCAAAGTGGCCTTTCTGGAGGAGCTCAGTAACGGCCTTCTCATCCTCCTTTGCTTTCTTGCTTACCTGGTAACTAATCTTACAATTAGGATGCGACCACAAGAAACACTTTCTCTCCGCTCTTAATAAATTATCCACCAAACCATGCTCTGCGTTTGCTAAGACCCAGTTCACTTTAGTCAGCCAAATTTCGACGTCCTCGTCGATCAATTTCCCATTCCTTCGAGCATCAGCAGCAGACTTCTGGACTTCGTCTCTTGCTTCTTTCAGCTTTTTAAGTTGATGGTTGAGATTCCGGACCCACTTCTCATGGTCGAACGTATAGCTGATAACGCGTATAATGGAGCTAACTAACACCTCCATTACTTCCATGTTTTTGTTTTCCCTCTTCTTGTTGGTACTGTGCAAAATAGATGCAACAAACCCCAATCGACAGGAAACTGCACACATAGTAGTAAATAAAATAAAATATAACTTTATTCATTATAGTTTTAATTAATTTTTTTGCTATCCAGTTTTAATTAATATTAATAATTACCAGATTTAGTGGGTGAATAAATTAAAAAAAAAACCTTAAAGTAGTGAATAATTTTTTTCATGTATAAATATTTTAAAAAATAAATTAATGAAAAATATTTAAATTTTATATTAAATGACATTTTTATCATTTATTCTATAAAATTACTAAAATCTAATTCATATTTTTGTGTCATTTCACTATTATCGAATTCCATTATCAGTTATCACTTTATTAATAGTAAAATTACTAATAATTTTTCTATTTATCAATTTATTTATTTTCATATATAAAATCAACTCTGATTACTTAAGATGCTAACATTTGACATAAATATCTTAAAATTTTATTAAATTATTACGTTAATACTTGTGGTAATAATAATCAATCTTAAATATAATATATGCGTATATCTAAATATAATCTATTATAAACTATTATTAAGGTAGCATTTGATACCATTTTCAAGATTATCACAAAGATTTAATTACTATGATGATACAATTAGTAAAGTGTTATAATTGTTATCGATTTTGTATTACTATGTCAGTAGTGATATTATATCACAATTTATGGTATCACAAGAAAAAAAACGTCACTGAATAAAGGCATTCAAACTAAACATACAAAATCTAATTTTTTATTTGTTTACTTAAAGCACAAAAATCACAAATTTTTGACTAAATTTAATAGTGTGTTTGGTTGAAGAATTTTAAAATTTTAAAGAATTCTGGCATTCTAAAATTTATCAATTCAAAATATTAGCATTTATAATTTTATTGTTTAGATAAATATTTTTTTGAAAGAAATTTTGAATATTGAAATTTGATAAAAAAACAAAATAATTATAAATAATAATATAAAAAACAAAATAAGAAAAATATCCAATATTGATGTCATTAGATTTGTAAAAATGTATAAGTAATTTTAATAACATAAAAATAAAAAAAACTTAAAATAAGTTTATTTGTTAAAATTAAAAAAATTAATAATAGCATTAAAAAAAGAAACTTAATAAATATTAATATTTTCATCAAAAATTTAAAAAATTTTACAAATTTCACCTTTAGAGGTAGAATTTGAGAAAGGAATTTGAGGTATCTAAAATCTCTCTTTTAAATTTTAAAAATTTTAATTTTTATTTACCAAATAAATAAATTTTATTTTAAAATTTTAAAAATTTCTTTACAAATAATTTTTTTTCTTAAAATCTCTCGTCTAAACACAGTCTAAAGGTCTACGTTTCACACTTTATATATTTTCTCCATTATCAAGCCAAATTAGTAAAAGGAAAATATTGAAAATTACTTTCTGACTCACGACAAATAATACCTTTCCATAATTCTGAATGTGAATTAAATTACTCTTTAAAACAGCAATTAAATCACTTCAGTAATTTAAAATTACAAATAATTTCTAAATTACTAAAATATAAAAGTGATATAATTACTTATACAAATACTTCTAACTTTTGGAACAATCCTATCGTACCAAACGCCTTGAAGATTTTGTGTGTGCAATTTACTTGTCTAATTAGGTCCAAGCTGAGGCCTATTGGTCTGACATCTTTAAGAGCTATAAAAGCTATTACACTAAAAACCCAACTTAATCTGGCCTTTTGTATACTAATTTTTATTCTTACATACGTTGCATATCATATTTATTTTTATAGTAATTATATATCAAATATATAGCTGCATATGTATTTGTGTGTCAAGTGGTATATAATATATATATATATATATATATATATGCATATATCATGTAAATCTACTGAAATTTACATATTAACTGGAACTTATATTTAATGTTTACATTGAATATAAATTGAAGAAATATTATTAATCAAATAAATTTATTAAATACAAGTCTTTTAATAGAAATATATTATTATAATTAAAAATGATAAATATTATTATAATATATTCAATACAAAATATTTAAATAGCAATTTAAAAATGTAATGACCAAAAATATTTATTTTCGTTAGTTCAAAATTTTTTTTTTGTGTTTGTATATATGAATTAATATTTTTGTTATATTCTTGTGCATGAATCTGTTTTATTTACATTTTAGTAATAATATACGTTAAGTATATAATTTTATATTGTATGAATTAATAAAATGCATAATAATATGTAAAATTTATCTCATGTGTAAAATGTATCAAAGTAACATAACGTTTATTACTTTTAACGTTAATATAAAATAAATTCTAAACACATTCAAATAATAATTATATATTTAAAATAAAGTTTTTATACATTAAAAATAATTAAAATTAATAAAGTGCATATTAACAATGTAAGTTTGTTCCATGTGTATTAATATATCACATGTTAATTAACATAAAATTTATCATTTTATCGTTAATTTATAATTAATGCTCTGAAAAAATGAATGCATATTTTAATTTATTTTGATTTATTAAATAAATTTATGTAATGAAAATTCTGGAGTGGAAGTAAAATTCTTATTTATAAATTGGATATATCTTATTAAATTTATAATAAAAATTAAATAAAAATAGAATGAACATAGACATTTGTTTGTATTAACTACATTTAAAGTTCTTCAATATCCATGTTTATATATGTATAGTCCTTGCTACATATACCTTGATTGTGAACGATATAATACAAAAATATTACAGTTTTGATTCTAAAATAATAATATATTATTCATTTTAACGAATTTAATCCTCAGCTTTTATTAAAAGTCGATTTAAGGATAATACATAATGATATTAAAATTTCCCCACTAATGTGGATACTCCAGCATTTTAAGTATGATGAGATGGATTTTTTTATCACAAAAGTTCATATCTTATTTAATTAAATAATTTATATTATTATAATGTCTGTGACTGAGTTTATTGTTATAAGTTAAATAACATAAATTCAGTTGATAAATTTTAAAAAATAAATTAATTTATAATATAAAATAATAAAATAAGGGAATTAATATATTTTAAATTTTTATATAGGTCTTTTAAAAAAATTAGCAACTTCTTAAAATCTATATACTTTTTTTTAAAACTAACCACTTTCTTTTGAGTTTTTTTTTTTTTTTAAAATTTAATCATTATATTTTATTTTCACCTACACGAATTTTAGTAATTAAAAATTTTAATACAAAATTACAAATTAAGTGTAAATTTATGTCTATATTGATTACAGATGAATGATGAATTTTACCATTGCACTTTCAATCTTAATGATTTTAAAACAAAAGGTAAAAGAATTGAAATATTACTAAATATAAATGGAAATTTTCGTCATTCTACCTTTAATTACGTTGATTTTGAACAAAAGAGGAAAAAAGTTGAATTTTTTATGTAATATTATATTAATATCAATGAAAATTTTCCATTAATTTTGTTATTTTATCTACCAAATTAACAAAACTAAAACTAGAGTGTCAAAATTAATTAATGAAAGAAAAGTTTGATGAAAAAATTCAATATATTGCTCCATGTTATAGTGATAAATTTAAAAAGCATTTCACCCATAATTATTTCATTAAATTGCATAAAAATGATTAAAATATCATGCAGACTGAAAAGCAATTTCACTTGCCTACCTCCTTCTGAATTCCGATCTAAGCAATCAAAAGGTATAAAGTATGATTTTTTTTTCCTTTTTTATTATAATAAATAAATTACAATTTAAAATTGGATAAAAATGATTAATATATCAAGTAGAACTTACCGACGGATTCTTCGCCGGAGTCAAGTGCAATTTCACTAGCCTACCTCCTTACAATTTCCGATCTGAGCAATCAGAAGGTATGAAGTATTTTTTTTTATAATTAATAAATTACAATTTAAAATTGGATAAAAATGATTAATATATCAAGTAGAACTTACCGACGGATTCTTCGCCGTAGTCAAGTGCAATTTCACTAGCCTACCTCCTTACAATTTCCGATCTGAGCAATCAGAAGGTATGAAGTATGTTTTTTTTTATAATTAATAAATTACAATTTAAAATTGGATAAAAATGATTAATATATCAAATAGAACTTACCGACGCATTCCTCGCCGGAGTCAAGTGCAATTTCACTAGCCTACCTACTTATAATTTCCGATCTGAGCAATTAGAAGGTATGAAGTATGTTTTTTTTTTTTTTAATAATTAATAAATTACAATTTAAAATTGGATAAGGATTCTGAAAATATCATGTAGAACTTACTGATGGATTCATTGTCCGAGTCGAAAGCTATTTCACTAGCCTATCTCCTTCCGAATTCCGATCTGAGCAATCAAAAGGTATGAAATATGATTTTTTTTTTCTTGGCAAAGTTCTATTCTTCTAAGGAACAACAAACAGAATTGAAAGGCCAGCCTTTTCAGAACGAACCTGATCTGATACGATTAACCCCGCGAGGTGTCAAATTGGGTCGCAATCAAAATTGAAATTGCGAAACCTTTGGTGTTTAGCAAGAGAATTGAGAAGCAAGACTGGTGCAAAACGCTAGCTAATCAGAAGACTTTGTAAGGAAGCAAGACCGGCATTATTGCTTTGAGAACAATTCAGTTCAAGTACATAAATGGAAAAGAAAATCGTATTGGTGATACAGAAAAATATTAATTAAGCTTTGGTGTAAAATTATTTTTAAATTAGTAAATGATCACAACGTTGCAAATTAACGTATACTAGATTATTATTATTATATATAATATTAATTTAATATTTTATTTTGAGTTTTATTAAATAAATATAATTTAATATTAGTTTTCTTGCTCTTTTTTAATTAAATTTAATATTAGTTTATGTATTGAGATTTGAATAAATTAATATTGGATGCTTTTGTTCTGTCAATGGACATTAAAAATGAATATAGAAAAATTAAGTTTATTTAAGTGTTGTTTGATAAACTAAAAATTTTTAATTTTAAGTATCGAAAGATTAAATATTGAATTTTATAGGAACTAATTATGTGTTATAAAATTTGTACGATATATTATTTGATAATAGTAATTGTTAAAATTTGAAAATTATTAATTTTAATAATATTTTATATCATTCTTGATAGTTTTGAATAAATTTTCTTTTTATCATTCGAGAATAATGTTTAAAAAAAATTTTCACTTCAAGCTTACTCAAAAGAAACAATTCATTCTTTAAAAAAGATTTCGTCGTTGGATTTTTATGTTTTATTTAAATGTTAAAACATTTCTAAAAAAAAAAAAAATTATGTGTTTTTCTACCAATGGGGAACGATCTACTTTGCTTGCAATTTTTTTTCTATAACCGGAGCGATTTCTCGAGTCTACGCAGCTTTGTAGTTGCCCCCTTCCCCGCTTTGTCTCGCCATGCCATTAGATTCATAATAACCAGGGGGTCAGAACATGTGCGAACGTAACCTCCATTCTTTAATAACGGTATCACTACCGAAGACAACAATCCTAAATCCTAATATTTTCTCACCTCAAGTGTTTTTTTTTTTTTGGAGTTTCATTTAATGTCTTCACATGATCAGTAAGTTAACCGGTTAAAATGTGTCCTCAATTTGAAAGGGGAATAACATATATCAAAGCATTTTCGTTTAAATATGTATAATTAGAATTTGTGATACTCACATTGAAAGTGTTTAAAAAATAAATAACAAATAAATTCTTTTTTAATAGTTTAATTATCAAAAAAAATTTATTTTTATTAGATATGGTTTTTTTTTATGTATAAGTGGATAGTTTTTTTTTTTTAATTTTAAAATAAATATATGAAAAAATAATAAAAACAAAAACTTTTATGAAGAAGAAGAAATGAGCAAATAGTCGTTTGTGAAAGTTTAAGAAAGGAAAAATTTACGTGATTAACTTTAGGGTAAGTGGATTTTATTTTATTTCAAAAAATATTAAAAAATTATTAATTTACTTTATTAATTTATTTTTATTAATTTATATTATTATTTAATTTAATTTAATTTATTTTAATAATTAAATTAATGTCTGATTAACTCATGACAATCGATTTTGGTATTCTCTCTATATTAACTTATAGATAAGTATCTATAAAAATAAACTAAAGTAATCCCTCGATTTTATAAAAATAGATTAAAACATCACTCTCAATCTGAGGGAGATTGTTTCACTACAGCTTCCACCGTTTACGGTAAGTTATTTTTTCTAATGTTTTAATTTAATTTAATTTTATTTTGTATATTCTATTATACTATTACATGTTTATATTTTTTATATCATAATTATATTTATATTATTATATATTTATATAAATTTTGATATATTAATAATTTATTTTATATAAATTTTAATTCATACATGATTTCACATTGTATGTATTTTTTTATATTATATTATATTATTATTAATTTTTTATATTTATATATCATAAAAATATATTATGTTTAAAATTATTAAATTTAATTGATGTTATTTAAATAAATTGATGCCTTTTCGACAAAGAAAGAAAAAAAGAAGGGCAAAGTTTCAACGCCCCACATTAGACTAAAACTAAAGTTGTCCTTATATACAAACAAAACTATGTATAGACAATATATATTATCCCAACAAAACCCAAAGTCAGGATAACATTTCAAACTTTTTTTTGACAAATCAATAACCAATATTATTTTCAATAACAAGTTCCAAATTATGAAAAAAAAAACAAACAAACAAGCAACCCCACATACTATAAATAATTAAAAGCAAAACCGCTTCTTTTCAGAAAAGAAAAAGACAAGTTTTCACTTAGTCTTTTTTTATGTTATAACGTTTTATTTTTGTATAGAGATGTTATAAATTTGTTTAATATAATAATATAACAAAGGGCCCTTTCTTTGACTAAAAATAAAAAAGATAATTTACATTGGACTTATATCCTTGAGCAATTATCTAAAGCGTAAGATCTCAATTAGTGAACCATTCTAATCATCTCACCCACTAAATCCAATTATATGTATGAATGAAGTATATCATTCCAATTTCAAACTCAAAATAAAAAATAAAAAAAATTGCAATCAAGGAAAAATCTTTTAACAAGATTAACAATTGTAGTACATTTAATATTGTTATATCTCGCATACGACGATCGCCAAAAGGGCTAAAACGGTACAGTTCTATAATGTCGACCGTCAAGTCACACCTGACAATCACAGTTTTATAATGTCGATCGCCAAGTCGTACCTGACAATGATTTGACCTACCGACAACAACATTAAATGCGGATTGACATCCTGACCGGTGACCTACTGGCTGAACCGACCAATGGGCACCATAGCCCGACACCTAGCTCGACGATGGTTACATCACCACCAAACCATCTGACATAGTGTCCCAAACAAATTCTATAAGAAGGCAAGTTCGCTCACTGGTAAGCATTCCGGCTCTAAGAGAAAAATCATAAAAATACATTATATAAAACACTCCTCTGACTTAATCATCGGAGAGGGCTCCCGGAGTATAAACTCTGGCATCCTTCTGATTTTCTTTGTGTCACAAGATACTGCTCGACTTCAGACTCCAAGCAGGAAAGCATCAACAATTGGCGCCGTCTGTGGGAACGCGATCATAAAAGACCATGGCCGACCGAAATATCGACGTCCCACAAAATATTTCATCACCCACCGAGGCAACAAGCCGCACCGAAGTCCCAGCAGTCCCAATAATACCTAGCTTGTCAAACACCCAAACACCTTACATACCTACCCCATTGCCTTCATGGCTGTCCCACTCGCCATTAACATATTACCATAATTTATTGGGGTTGATCCCACCACTGACCATTCCTACCCCACACCTAGGACAGACCGCTGACCCTAGCACCGCGGTCCTAGCTACCATTATCACCACAAATACCCCAAGCGCACCTTTTGACGTCCTATTACCCCCTTTTACTCAGTACAGTACACCCACACCGCCTAGCCAGCCAGATTACCATGCGCATTACCAAGCCCAATTCCAAGCCATCACCAACCAACTGGCCGCCATCCAACAAACTCAGGTCCAGCTGGCACAACTTGTCAACTCCCAGATCAATCGCCAAAACACACCACCTATTGATCGCCCAAACCAACAGACTACGAACAATCCAAACTCTGACATGCAAGAGCGACAAGCCATAATCGATCGACCAACCCGCCCGATTGCAGTAGAAAGCTCTTGCTCTACCCCGAACCAACGACAAACGACACAGGGCGCCTCCCATCATACCAGTGGCCATCACCCGTCAGGATCGACTCTCGACCTTGCCCAACAGGTAGCAACCTTGAAACAAGAAATCAAGGACCTTAAAGAGCCACGCAAAGACAACTGGGAATGGCTATCAGAGGAACATAATCCCCTCTCACCTTCCATCTGCCAGGTGCAGGTCCCTCAGAAAGTTAAACTCTCTCCAGAAACTCACGATGGCAAAACTGATCCGGCTGACCATTTGAATCATTTTTGTGCTTTCCACAATCTGCGCGACGTACCAAATGCCATCCAGTGTCGCATTTTTCCCATGACACTTTGAGGACCAGCACGAACCTGGTGGTACTCCCTGAACTCAGGATCTATTACCAATTTCGACCAACTGGGGAGACATTTTCTCGCCCACTTCAGTAGTTGCAGAACAGCCACGCGAACGTCTGCCAGTTTAATGGCGATCAAGCAACATAATGATGAGATGATCCACGACTACCTGAAGCATTTCAACACGGCCGCCCTGGAAGTTCGGGATCTAAATGACGAGTGGGCCATCCAAGCCTTCACGACTGGCATCCGACATAAGTACTTAAAATATGCCTTGACGGATGCCCAACCTATAAAGTTGTATCAGCTTTATGAGAAAGCGCAGAAATACGCGGAGGCAAAAGAAATAGAAATCGCCAGTCGACGGACAGACACTTGGGACCGTGAGCAGAAGCTTGGTTGCGGACCAAGGTCTAGCCGATTCCCTGACCGTCCGAATAATCAACCCTAGAAAGAAATACCGACCGCCACTTCACAAAGAAGCCCCACAAGGAAATAGACGTGGCCTGCCCCACACGTAAAATATGAGTCCTATATGCCACTGACAGCCCCCAGATCCCAAATCCTGAATGCCATAATGCGAGAAGGACTCCTGGAGCGCCCGTCTCCCATAAGAATCGATCGTAGTATGCGCGACCCTTCAAAGCGATGTAATTTTCACAACGACATCGGGCATACTACCGAGGACTGCTATAGCTTAAAAAATGCCATCGAATCGCTGGTGAGGAAAGGAGCGATTAGGCAGTTTGTGAAGAAGGAGCTACGGGCCAAGGATCGCACTCGATCCCCCAACGAGAGCAGGGAGACTAAGCCCAAACGGCCTGTTGCCGGAATCATCAATATGATCGTCAGTCTAGCGAAAACTTGGGCAGTTAGCAAGTCCAAATGAAAGTCCTACCTCCGTTCAGTAATGGCGGTCGACGTAGCATCCAAGCGCCCTAAGTAAGCAGATTAGGCGATCTATTTTAATGATGATAATTCCCAGCTCCTGTCAGATCACAAAAATGATCCCATCGTGGTCTCAGCTACAATAGGTAACTATAAGGTCCACCAGATACTTATTGATAATGGTAGTGACGTGGAAATACTACACTGGGATGCATTCCGTCAAATGGGCTTTACAGAAGCTGACGTCACCCCGTCATCCCCAATATACGAATTCGCCAACCAACCGATACCTGTCAAAGGGATGATCACGCTCTCAGCAACCGTGGACGACGGTGAACATACTGTAAACACCATGGTCGACTTCTTGTTGTCGACCAGCCCTCCACTTACAATGCCATTATCGGTCAACCATTGATGAAAAGACTAAAAATGGTCACCGTCGTCTACTGCCTGACGGTAAAATTCCTTACGCCCACTGGGATTGGCTATATGCATTCCGACCAACGTACCGCGCGACAATGCCACCTGTTGTCAATTGAAATAGCCACACGCCACCTAACCACAAATCTGGAAAACACGTTCGGACCAGCTGTTCATACAATCACAACGGCACAACCAAAGGCAATAGACCTGGAACAACTAGATGCCAGGGACGATTTTCATGATCAGAAACCCCAGCCGGCAGAGGATACCGAGAAGATTCCCCTCTATAACTCAGATCCAGAGTTGACTATCAACATTGGCTTTACTCTCGACGCTCAAGACAAGAACTTACTCACCAGATTTCTTCGAAGGAACGCTGATGTGTTCGCCTGGTCAGCAGCCGACATGCCTGGCATCGATCCGACCGTTATCCTGCACTCACTCCATGTTAACCCAGGCGCCCTACCAGTCAAACAAAGAAAGCGCAAATTTGCCCCTGAATGACTTAAAGCAATCCGATAAGAGGTCGACAACCTTTTACGCGCTAACTATGTTAGGGAGGTCCAATATCCAGATTGGCTCGCCAACGTCGTTATGGTAAAAAAGCACTCAGGAAAGTGGCGAATGTACGTGGACTTCACCGACTTGAATAAAGCCTGCCCCAAAGATAGCTACCCTCTTCCCAGCATCGATCGCCTAGTAGATGCATCCGCTGGACACAAACTCCTAAGTTTTATGGACGCCTTTTACGGATACAACCAAATCAAAATAGACCCCTGCGACCAAGAAAAAATGGCGTTCATCACGGAAGACGGTATCTTTTGCTACAAGTCATGCCATTCGGCTTAAAAAATGCAAGTGCCACATATCAACGCTTGGTCAACAAGCTGTTCAAGGGGCAAATCGGGCGTTCGATGGAAATCTATGTGGATGACATGCTCGTTAAAAGCGTCTCTCTTCACCAACACCTCAGCGATCTCTCGGGGGCATTCGACATACTCCATAAGTACAAAATGAAGCTTAACCCCTTAAAATGTGCGTTTGGTGTGTCTGCAAGAAAATTTTTGGGCTTCATAATCTCCTCCAGAGGCATTGAAGCTAATCCTGAAAAAATCGATGCCATTCTGCAAATGGGCCCGCCTAAATCAACCAGAGAAGTGCAGCGCTTGACGGGGCGAGTAGCGACACTCAACCGTTTCATCTCTACATCTGCAGAAAAATGTTTACCATTCTTCCGATTGCTGCGAAAGGCAACTCGATACCAATGGACTGAAGAGTGCCAACAGTCGTTCGAACAACTCAAAGCCTACCTGGGCACTCCCCTCTACTCATCAGTCCAAAGATCGGTGAACCTCTTTTTGTTTATCTTGCTACCTCAGACGAAACTGTCGCTGCTGTCCTAGTCCGAGAGGAACGAGGACTTTAGTTTCTTGTCTACTATGTTAGCAGAGCGTTGCAGGCCAGCGAACTTCATTACAGTAAACCAAAAAAAATGGCTTTCGCACTCGTCATCACAGCACGAAAGCTGAGACAATACTTTCAAGCACACCCAATCAATATCCTCACCGACCAGCCCCTTAAAGACATCTTCACCAAGGTCGACTCTGCTGGATGACTTATCCGTTGGAGCATCGAGCTTAGTGAATTCGGGCTCAACTATTATCCCCGTAAAACTATCAAAGCATAGGCACTCGTCGACTTTATTGCCGAGTGTACTTTTCTCCAATCTCCAAACAACATCCCAAAACCAGTTCTGCAAAGCGACCATGTCAGCACTAACCAAGCCCCAAGCGCCAAACCTGATGTATAGCAAATTTTTGTTGATGGATCTTTTGAAACAATTAAAGGTGGCGCCGGAGTACTCCTGCTCGATCCTGATGGACATGAATGGCATTACGGCCTCTCCTTACAGTTCGCCACCTCCAACAATGCAGCTGAGTATGAGTCTTTAATCGCCGGCCTGGGATTAGCCAAAACTTTGGGTGCCAAACATCTAATCGCCCACACAGACTCTCAGCTCATCGCCAACCAGGTAAATGGTCTATACGATGTGAAGGATGAGTTACTTGCCAAATACCGCAAAGTTGTCCTCGCCCTTTCTCAGCAATTCACCTAGGTCACCGTTAAACGGATACCCGGGGGGACAACACCAGGGCCGACATTCTGTCCAAGCTAGCTAGCACCTTCGACCTCTCCACTAGGGGCAAAGTCCTCCTTGAAAGCCTCTTGAAACCCAGCTACAGTAAATTTATCCATCAGATTGAGGCTGATGCCGAAGCAAATGGATGACACCAATTATTTCTTTTCTCAAACATAACCAGGCTCCCATCGACCCAGTCGAGAAACGGTGATTGGAAAAATAATCATCCAGGTACACACTACTCGACAACCTTTTATACAAGAAGTCCTTCACTATCCCACTATTGAAATGCCTTAACCCCTCCGAAGCAACTTACGTCTTGAAAGAGATACACGAAGACGTTTACGGGAACCATATGGGTGGACGATTGCTAGCCCTCAAGGCCTTACGGCAGGGTTTCTTTTGGCCCACCATGAAAAAAGATGCTGTTGCCCTTGTCAAAAAATGTGACAAATGCCAACGCTTGGCCCCCATTCCTAGTCAACCAGCAGAGGCACTTAAACAGATCTTCAATCCTTGGCCATTCTGTGCCTGGGGCATCGATATATTGGGCCCATTCCCTCTGGCGATCGTTCAGTGCAAATTTCTTCTGGTCGCCTGCGATTACTTCACCAAATGGGTCGAAGCAGAACCAGTCGCCACTATCACAGCCCGGAATATGGAAAGTTTCATTTGGCGCTATATACTTTGTCGATATGGCGTTCCTTATGTCATTATAGCAGATAATGGCAAGCAATTCACAGCCGACAAACTTCATGATTTTTGTTCTCGCTTCAACATCAATCTTGTCCACACCTCTGTTGCCCACCACCAATCAAATGGCCAAGTCGAGTCCATGAATAAAAACATCCTCCAACCCTTGAAGAAGAAACTGGACGACGCCAAGGGTGCATGGGTAGATGACACACTCGGCATCCTTTGGGCTATCAGAACAACCACAACTCAGGCAACTGGAGCTACTCTTTTCAGCCTTGTTTATGGAACAGAGGCTGTCAGACCCGTCGAAATGGGGGTCCACAGTATCCGTACTGCATGCCCTGATCTAGAGCTCAACTCCGAACATCTTAAAGCCAACCTCGATCTACTCAAAAAAGCCAGAGAAGATGCCACAATTCGCATGGCTGTACGTGCACATCAAGTTAGCCGGTATTATAATCGACGGGTCTGCAACCGCCAATTCCAGGTGGGCAACCTCGTTCTCCATAATTGCGAAGCCAGTCGACCAGCTGCAGACCGAAAAAAATTTTTCCCACACTGGAAAGGCCCTTATCAAGTCAGCCACATCCTAGGTTTTGGCGCTTATAAGCTAACGACGTTAGACGCACGCCCCATTATTGGCATATGGAACGCCGCCTATCTAAAGAAATACTATTTGTAAGCTCATTCGCCAATAATATTTTTTGATCGCCATCACCCACTCTTATTTTACATAGACACTCTGTGGATCCATCGCTTTTTGCTGTAATACAATCGCCAAGGCACATATTTATTACAAATCGCCAGGGCACCTACTTCTTACATATTACTACAAACGCCATCCCCACCAGGGCTGATCTTTTGTTACTAACACTGGCAACTGCCAAGTCTTCATACTTACTACAAAGCAATCGCCAAGGCACTTTACTTACTACAATGCCTTCACCATGACACAACTTGGACAAAACACTGCGACACCAATCTTGTCAAGAATGATCTTCTCTTACTAACAACCACACTCGCCAAGGCACAAACAATACATTGCTATCGTCGCATTTACTTTTAGAATAAACGCCAGCGCGACACAAATCGCTCACAATTTAACCACACACCTTACACCACCATAAGAAAATCCAATAAGATACACAAATTATATACGCAATGAAAAAATTTTTATTCACATTTTAGAATTATTTAAAAATTACAACACTAATCGTCTCTAGTCGATGAGATAGTCTGGGCACCAGCCTTGTCACCAGACTCTCCCTGCTTAGATTCCTCAACCGCTGGGGTAATCAAGGCTGCATCTTTTACCCGCCCCGCCTCTACTTCTTGCTGACTCGGGAGTAAAACATTAAAGTCTGAGGGAGGTGAATACAGGCGTCCTAAGTCGATCGCCCGTAAATCTAAAGGCCCACGCAGCAGTTGGACCCCATACAACGCACTTCGCCGATATGAATCTACAGCAGCGAAGAGCTTATCAAAAATTTCCTCCTGCTGCCGCTTCAACTCCCTCTCCTGGCGAGCCTACAGCTAGCCCAGCTGGCCTTCTAACTCTACCACTCTGGACTTCGCGAAAGCTAACTCAGCATCACGTTCCTCGAGCTTCCTCGCTGAGTCTGTCGCAGCTGCTTCTGCCTTCTCACCCCTCAGGAGCAGGTCAGTTATCTCTGTCATACGCCTCTCTTCAACCTCCTTCAGAGATGCCTCTAGCTTGGTATTCACTTCTTTTTGCTTCCCGACCTGAGTGTCAAGTTCGACAATCTTCGACGCCTACTGCTTAAACCTTTCCTACCAATTTGCCATTTGGCAGGTGTACGCCATCTGGCAATGCAGTGCCTCCACCAGCCCTACCATTGCGGCGTTTAGATTTTATGCCGGGCTCCTCTTTAACAATCCCTCTCGATCGCTGGCCGCCACTCCCTTCATAGACCACCTTAGCGCGTACTCAAAGTCTGGCACCCTATTGTTACGTAAAATGCCAGGACCACTTACACTGGGCCCCCTACAGCTCACTCGCGACCTCAGAGACGTTGTATTTGGTTGGGAGGTCGACCCAGGTGCTGGCCTGCCACTTGACCCAACTGTCTCTAGCGCAGGTTGCTACACAGGGATTGCTGCAGCCACCAAACTTGTCACTGGCATACCGTCTGGTCAACCAACCGTCGCGGTATTCATAGCAGCACCCACCTCCTCCTCTTCTCGTTCGCCTATCTTCTTTTTCCCCCGTCTTTGCCGTGCAGCCACCCTCTCTGCAGCAGCCTGCCTGGCCGCCCTCTCCTCCAATGCTGCTTGAACTGCATCCATTCCTGC
The DNA here is from genome assembly GCA_038381775.1 of Adansonia rubrostipa. Classification (NCBI taxonomy): domain Eukaryota; kingdom Viridiplantae; phylum Streptophyta; class Magnoliopsida; order Malvales; family Malvaceae; genus Adansonia; species Adansonia rubrostipa. Next base: position 10,286,886 of record JBBYHM010000003.1, on the reverse strand, counting down.
ATAACAGGTAACACTTCAGGTTAGTATCATAGTTCGTTTCTTCATACTTACGAGTACTTAGAACAAATACCCTCTTCCATTCCCCGACTCGATTGGCAGTCACCTCCATCTATAATACCCGTCCGCTCTGCCCCACTCGCCCTACTACCCTCCCCATCGTCACCCGCCACCTCTGTAGCACCCCCCTCCTTCCACATCTTCAATCCCTTCTTCCGGTACATGCTCCCCTACACAAGATAACATAACATATCAACCCTTTAGCTCAACACAAACACACGCCACACTAACACTTCCATTAACTAATCCATCTCCTACCTCTTTGTCATCGTAACACGTGTCGCCGCCTTTTTCGATCGACAGGATGCACTAGCCCTTCTGGCACGTCCTCCAAATCTCAGCCCAGGCACTCTCTCTGGATGTTCCGGAATGTCAGGTACATTCTGCTACTTACATATCCCCCTCTAAAGAAGAGCACCTGCTGCTCTTCCTCAGGCTCTAAGCCCATCCCTTCGTAACTCACCTTGGTCCTCCTTCCCCAACGCACCGGAAACCCCTATTCCGTGCTCGCCCTCTTCGTTACAACGAAAAATTGGTCCCGATGTATATGCGCATTTGACGGCAGGTCTACCACCATCATGCCTCCTTCCCTTGATTGCTGATAATAGAAACAAGGCTCCCCCTGTTTCAGGAAAAACAGCTCTCTTACCACCCCTACCGATGGTCGCCATCATTTCTCCTTGCACACCAGAAAGTATGTTAATAGGATCGCCCAACTGTTCGGCTTTAACTGGTTGGGCGACAGGTTAAACGCCTCGAGCACCTAGCCAAAAAAAGGCTCCAGCGGCAGGTGGGAGCCAACTTTGAATATGTGCAAGTAGAATGCCGCGCTATCCCCTTCGACGAATGTCGCTCACCTATCTAGACCCGCCTCAGCAATCTGGTACCTCTTCAGATCGACACCCCTGTCATACATCCATCGCCATACCATCTCCATATTTACCTCCCCTACATGCCTCTCTACCGCCGATGTGTCCACCTCGGCGCTCGCCTCTACCTTAGCATTCGTCCCTTCAGCCTCTTCCCCGGTGACTGCACCTTGCACATCCTCTTCGCCATCCACCCCCTCGCACTCTTCACTACTTGATCGTTCTCCCCCTTGGTCTACTCTCTGTTCGGCGACCACTCCTCTCATTTCCTCCCCCTCCTCCTCCGACACTATACGCCCCAACATTTCTCCCTGGCTCTAATGCCCCCTATCGCCCTTACCTTATTTCCCACTTCTTCCAATCTCCCTTTTCTCGCCACAGACTTCACCAACATCCTACCACCCCCGACCATCAGTTATACACCCCTGCCCAAACCTACCAGTAAAGAAAACCACGCACTTACCAGACAACGATCCTCTTTTCTTGCAGCGTTCCTCTTCGCGCCTCCTCAAGCACGTCCTCTACCAAACCGCGGCAACCCGTTACCACTGCTTCACACACAACCACTCACCCTCTTACACAATACCGCCTTTCCCTTCTTCCTCGCACAAATTCCTTAACTTTTACTCTGATTTCTTTTCACAACTGTGGAGCAGCCCCCCAGCCCTTCCCCTCATTATATAGCTGCACAATCCCGCCCCTTCCACTCCCCACCTCGCTACATGTCACAACCCTATTCACCGTAATAACTGCCCCGCATTGACACGTGTTCCCTTCGCCCCTTCAGATCCCCCAAAATGCGCCCCTACAAATCCCCTGACCGGACACGTGCCCTCCCCTCATTCCCTTCCCCTTTCCCACGCCCTTCCGTTACCTGCCATTACTGCTGTCATTATTGCCAATCGTACCTTTTGTACCCTCTCGTCTCCCACGCGTTCGTCTCCACATGCCCCGCACCAACTCCCCATCTCACATGTCCAAAACGGCATGTCACTTTATGACCGCCTTTTTGGACATTAGAGGGGGACTATTGTTATATACCGCATACGACGACCGCTAAAACGGCCAAAATGACACAATTCTATAATGTCGATCGCCAAGTCGCACCTGACAATCACAGTTCTATAATGTCGATCGCCAAGTCATACCTGACAATGATTTAACCTACCGACAACAACATTAAATACGGATTGACATTCTGACCGGCGACCGACTAGCTGAATCGACCAATAGGCACCATAGCCCGACACCTAGCTCGGCGATGGTCACATCACCACCAAACCATCTGGCATAGTGTCCCAGACAAATTCTATAAGAAGGCAAGCCCGCTCACTGGTAAGCATTCCGACTCCAAAAGAAAAATCATAAAAATACATTATATAAAACACTCCTCTGACTTAATCATCGGAGAGGGGTCCCGAAGTATAAACTCCGGCATCCTTCTGACTTTCTTTGTGTCACAGGATATTGCTCGACTTCGGACTCCAAGCAGAAAAGCATCAACAAGTATAATAAAAATATCACATTTGGGTTGTTTGTGGGTGTACAGTGAGTGCAATGGAACACAAGACTCCCCCAAGAAAACTCAGAGTTTTCGAGTGAAGGAAAATATTAGTAGGTATTCAGTCACGTTACCACTAGATCAATGCGCGTTCATTTTGTAAATAAAATTAATAAATAATTAAATAATTTACAAATGTTAAATGAATAAAAAAGGGAATAAATAAAGGGTTGTGAAATTTTTTAACATAACTACTTTTGCAGATTTTTAGAAAAAAATGAATAAGGGAGGAGTTATTAATAAATGAATATAATTTATTAAATTATCAATATAATCTTATAATTATATATTTTATATTTTATTATTTGGTTTTTATATAATTTTTTTAATGAGTTGGTATCAATTAATTCCTAATATCAAACTAACTCAGGGAGATTATTAATGGTATATATGATAGAATTATTAAAAATATATTTTTAAAATAGATAAATATGTAAAAAATTTGGTAAAAATTTTTAAAGTGAGTAGTTAGATTTAAAATATGTGAGTGTTATTTTTAAAAAATATAAATACGTTACATTGTAATTTTTTAGGAATATAAAATGTGATTAGTTTTTTATATAGGTTGCAATAATTTTCTTAAAAAAATTAAAAATTATAAAAAAAAATCTTTAATTTTATATTCATGGCTAATAATTTATTTTATTTTTTAGTAACTTACCATATGAGTTAATGTCTTTTAACTCATATATCAAATTCAGTAAGAAATATTATAATAATATAGATTTAAAAATTAAATGATTGTTAATTTTAAGTAATGGTAATTATTAAATAAAAAACATGTGCAATACAAGCTTGGCCTTGCATATCTATGATAAAAGATAAGAAAAAGATACTAATCAAAATGAAATTACTATTAGCAAGTAAATATTAATAATATTAATTATATCTTTTTAAATAATTAAAAAAATAAATAAATTTAGATCCGAAACCAATAACCATTTTTCTCAATTTCAAATTTCTAAAAAAATCACAATTTCTCGCTATATCCATTGCAATGCTAGTGCAGCATATTTTTTAAAAAAGTTAAAATTTCATTTAAATTGAAATAGATAAGAATATATGGATAAGAGACTATATTTAGTAACTAAGTAATTAATTTTTAAGCATGAAAACATGCTCAATGTAAAAAACAAATTAAAATTATTGATATTTTAATCTTAAATATGCTAAAAAATATTTTTCTAATTTAGAATCACATATATTAATCTTATTTTTCTTATTTTCAAATATTTTTGTTATTAATTTCATTTTAAATTCAAAAAATAAATATAATTTTTATCCTATAAATAACATGAGCGATATCATTCTTCTAGTATTTAACTTTCTTTTAAGATGTTTATTGCTTTTGTGATTTATTAATTAATATGATTTTAATTATTGACATTATTTTTGTTTAAATTTTTTGTTTATCACATATTCACACATAATTGAAGTTTTATTTTTTTTCTGTATTTAATCAAGATAATAATAAAAATATGTCAATATTGTTATTATTTAATTGATCATTGAATACCATATTTCTATATTTTTAATCTAAAAAATAATATCATATATGTTCAATTTTTTTCCTTTTTCTAATAGCTTCTTTTTTGCAATTTTTTAAAATTTTTTTATCATGATTATAATAGTATGTTTTAAAGTTCTTATGACGTATTATATATAAATATTTTATATGTTAAAAATTTTAAAAATTCAGATGTAATAATAAGAAAATATAAATTTGTAATTATATATTAACACATTTGAATAAGTAAACTAATCCATGCAAGTTATGGGTTATTTAATTTGTAGCTATACATTAACACACTATGCCTCGACGTTCCCAAATATTAAATAAAACGTAATACTTTTTTTTCAATCAATTATTTAATTTTTAAAATTTTTAATATTCAAAAGAAATTATCCAAATGTTTTAATATATATGTGATTTTATCTTAATTTGAAGCATACAAAAATATTTCAACCCATTCTTATCAAATATATATTAAATCTAAATATGAATGTATAAATTTAAATAAATAAAACTAATTCATATATAACACAAATAATAAACTAGTAATTTCAATAAAAATAAATTAAAGGAACCCCTCGATTTTATAAAAATAGATTAAAACAATCACCCTTAATTTGAGGGAGACTGGTTCGCCATAGTTTGCGGCGTTTATGGCGAGTTTTTTTTTTTTTTCTTGTAATTGTTTTTAATTTTTTATATTATTTTGTGTATTCTATTATACTATTATATTTATGCTTTTTTATATCATTATTATATTCATATTATTATATATTTATATAAATTTTAATATGATAATAATTTAATTTATATAAATTTTAATACATTAATAATTTCATATTATGTTAATTTTTTATATTATATTATAATTTTTTATATTTTATTTATATCATATAATCATTTTTGATTTGAAAGCGTCGAATATAATTAATGTCGTTTAAATAATTTGATTCCTTGTCGACAGATAGAGATAAAAAAAGGCAAAGTTTCAATGCCCCACATTAGACTAAAACTAAAGTTGTGCTTATCCACAGACATAACTATGCATAGATAATATATATTATCCCAACAAAACCGAAAGTCACGATAACATTTCTAACTTTTTTTTTTTTTTTTGACAAACCAATGTTCATATTTCTTCCAATATTATATTCAATAACAAGTAGCAAATAAAACGAAACAAGCAATCCCACATAATATAAATAATTAAAAGCAAAATCGTTTCTTTTCAAGGAAGAAAAAAACAGGTTTTCACTTGGTCGCTTTTTATGCCATAACGTTTTATTTTTATATAAAAATGTTATAAATTTGTTTAATATAACGATGGACCCTTTCTTTGACTAAAAAAAAAAAGAAAGAAAATTTACATTGGATCTATATCCTTGAGCAATTACTTAAAGTATAAGATCCCAATTAGTGAATCATTCTAATCATCTCACCGAGTAAATCCTATTGTATGAATGAAGTATCATTCCAATTTCCAACCAAAAAAAAAATGCAATAAAAAAAATCTCTCACCAAGACTAACAGTAATAGTACTGTCTTAACGTGTTAAACACAAATCTATATGTTAAACTTAGATGGGTGAATTTCTTTTTCTTTGTTTCGAATGAGGACAAGATTTATTTTTCGGATTGAATCGCTTACCCAACTTAATCTTAAATGACTATTTTGTAATAGTCAATTAACTTGAAGTCATCACCAATCTGTTTTAGCTAGGTGAGATTAATTACTTATCGAAATTTGTTTTTTGAGGGTTTTGAAACTCTCGAAAACAAACTCCTATATCTACTTAAAACCAGAGATTCTCATAAAAAAGGTTCGAAAGACGATTAGGCAAGAGGAGAGATAAAGACTCCCACGATGCCCATAAATTGCTACATCTTATTTACGTGTTATCCTAAATCTTAATTAAAATTTATTTTTATTTTTTGGTATTTAGTTATAATTCCTATATTTTGAAATTATTCAAAATTAATATCATGGTTCCAATTAAAAGTAAATAGGATTTTACTTGATTTTGAAAATCAAAATATTTTTTGTACCCTTCATAGGACTTAAAGAAATGCAAAAATTTTATTTCTCAAGAAATTTCAAAAATTTCAATTTATTTATTTAAAAAAGGTATTCCCTTATTTAAAATAATAGATGAGAAATCTTCCATATACCGGAAGGCATCTATGAATTATTTTAACCAAAAGATATTACCTCGAATTTTATTAAAAAACATCTTTTGTAATTAATAAAAAATGGATGCGCTGTTATTATCTAAATGATTCTAATGGACATATATCAATATGAAAGTTCCCACATGACCCTAGAAACTGAGTTTTCATGTACTATTACAAAAATGACCCTAATAAACATGTATCGACATAAAATTTCCCACAGATCCTAGAGATTAAGAGACCTAATTAATTTTTTTGAGAAAAATATAAACAATGACTATGGACAATGGACTGGTTATGGGTAAAAGGCTATTATTCATCGTTTGTCTCTTATCTTCTTACTCTATATATATTAGAATTGGACACACCCGTCATGTGGGTGAATATATATATATATATATATATATATATTAAAAATAAAATTAAAAGATTATTAGATTATTACGTAAAAAAGATAGGTAAATCTTTTTTATGTTGGATAGTCACTTTTAGAAGTGAAGTAAGTAGGTTGTTTTCTAATGTGGTGGATAAAATATCATGTGAAAATATTTAAAAATATATTTTAAACTTGAGTGGATAGTTTTTTTAAGAAATAGATAATTTTTTAAGCAGAAGTGGATAGTCATTTTGCCAAAATTAAAAGACTAAATTGAATGTCATTTCAACCGTTCTTTTTATATTAGTAGAGATTTATCTTAAATTGAATATTTAAAACATTGTATGATTTCTTAAAATTATGTCATTTTGTCTCAAATGGTTAAAATTTGAGATATTTTCGTTTAATTCAAATTAATTTTAGGACTTCACCTACTTAGCAGTCTGTCATTCCTATGTGGGACAGACAGACAAACTCCAACTTCAGATTTGTTAAGGGCAACTGACGACTTGCATAAAGGGTTAATTTTAACTTTTTTTTAAAGCTTCAAAATTTTTTAAGAGATTATGAATATGATACGAAAAAAATTAAAATTTAGCATAAAAATATATGAAAAAATATATGAGACAGAATTTATTAAAATATTTATAATATAATAAAATTCTGATTATATTGATGTCATCAATTACATGACATTAACTCAGTTGAAAATAAATTAAAAAATTAAATAAAATTATTTTCATAAATATAAAATTAAAAATATTTGTATTTTTTCACTAAAAAGAATTAATTATCCACATTTTAAAAACCTATCCAATTTTTCACTTAAAAAAATTATCAACTTTTTTATTGCATTATTTATTTCAAAAATAAAATTTTAAAAATTTTGCCCACATAAATAATGTGTGCATCGGATTTTGATTATTTATTGACACTATGTTTGGATTGAAGGATGCAAGCAAAAATAAAGGAAAGGAAAAAAGCTGCTCTTTGCTTGGACAATATTTTAAGTTTATTAAAGGAAAGGAAGATTTTAACTTTCCCTTAAAATTATCATTTTTCCAAAACCCTAAATTAGTGAAAAAGAAAGGGAAAGGGAAGTTAAAAGAATTTTAAAGAGGAAATGACCATATTACTCATTTTATATTCATCAATTTACAAGTAATATTACAAATTATAATTATTCTGTATACTTATATACTTCATGTAATTGATATTGAAAATTGTAGTAAAATTTTTTCCTTTTTTTTTTAAAAAAAAAATCTATCCCAAATTTGTATAACAGTAAACTATCTCCCATTTTGTAATTTCAAATAAAAATGTTTTGATTTTTTACACAATTAAGATTTTGTTGTAAATAAAATGAAAAAAGAATAAAAAAACTTCAAGGCAAAGTAAATATGAAACTTTATAGTATAATTTTATAGGCACTAGCTATGCCACCAATCTTTTCTATCTTAATTTTTGGAATAGAACATATATTTATATAGGACTCCAAACATAAATAAGAAGAGGGTGTAACACTTCTCAATACAATGCACCATAATATCTAAATAATTATTAGGAATACTAAAGGTTGTAATCACAAAGTCATTCAAATGACATCCTTAGTATCTAGTCCTCCACCTCATGCCAAATATGCATGTTTTACAAGATATTTCAATATATTTGATATTATTTCTTATTTTTTAAAAATAATTGTTGCCTTGTTTTTGATATAAATATTATAAAATCTAAAAGTTTAATGGCCTAATAAACTCATTTATCAAATCACTTTTTAACCCTCCTGATAAGTCAAATTATAGGTATATATATTTTGGATGAAAGAAGCATAAATTTACTTCACATTTTGACCAAGATGAATTATTGTGCTCAACGTTGAAAATTGGTCCTTAATAGTACACTAAATACAATTATAACATAAAAAATAATATGAGTTTATAGTTAAAATTAAATTATTATGATAAACTATACAAAATGCTCGATTTGAGAACAAGTTTTAGAGTGAAGTATAAAATAACATAAATATAACATGAATACACAAATCCAATTGATTATATATGAAAAAAAACTAAGATGGATATAAATATTTAATTCATTTAAAGTATATTGATATATCCATCATTTATACTCATATAAAAAATACAAAATAATAAAATATAAACCTAACAACTGCAGTAAAATAACTTATGACATTATTTAAAATAGTTTTTTTTTTACTATTTAATTATTATAATATTTTTTTCTTTTGATTCAACATCTAAAATTTAAAAATTTTTACTTACATCAACCATCTCATATTATTATTCAACATTTTCATTTTTTTTTACAAATAAATTATCAATACAATAATTTTTTCAATAATATAATGATGAAAATATTAATATGAACAAATTTCTTTTAAAAAATAAAGAATCAATTTTTATACAACACGTGACATAAAATTAGAAGTAATTTAAATAGTGTCACACACAAACATGATATGAAAAAATAACTAAAATACAACACGATATGAAAAAATATCATAATATGAATATACAAACGTAACACAAAATTGAAAGTTATTTAGAATGAACATAGTACAAAATTAGGAGTTATTTGAAATGACAATTAGATATGAGAATTTCGGATAACACACAAACATAATACAAAAAATAACAAAAATATAATACAATATAAAAAACTAACACTAAAAATGACATGAATGCATAAATGTACCAATATATATATAATATTAAGGTGCTATATTTAACACCTTAAATATGATTATAACAAAAAAAAATAATATAAACACAATATAAATAAACAAATCTTTTTTCCCTTTTTTTTCTTTTTTTTTTTCCCTTTTTCCCTTTCTCCCTTTCTTTTCTTTCGCCCTTTGTCACAATTGCCTTTCAATTAATTAAATTTTGCCATAATTACCCCTCAATTGATTGATTATTACAACAATTATCCCTCAACTAATTTCCCTTCAAATTGCTTTATTTTTCAAAATTATCTTTCAAATGATTCAATAATCGAAGAATAATTTTAAATGTATTGTATATGATTTTATTAGAAGTCAGAGTGACGACAAACATTTATGTTGAAAATATTCAACGATCAAAATTGAGTAACTTAATCTTTCAAGAGATGACATATGAACTTTTTTTTTCTTTTTGGTTAACTTGCGACATATTTTAGGCATTTGAAAATCTCAAACTAATGTCATATATAATCAAATTTAATGACTGAATATTTTTACTATATGATATTATGTAAGTATAGAGATTAAATTTCATTGATATTGTAGTGTATCGATTATAAATCCTTAATTTGATATTAATGATTGAATGT
>JBBYHM010000003.1:10254213-10269813 GCA_038381775.1 Adansonia rubrostipa | reverse complement strand
TATTTCGACAAGCACACACCATTTTTCAAGCATGAAGTCTACACCTTCACAACTACTGCATCACAAATGTCTTACGTACACTCAAAACTTTTATATAACACAAACTGACATCGCAAGCTCTAAAGTCTTCTGCAAACAGATAAGTTTGTCAATTAACCAAGACAATGTGATCCAAACGGATTTGATGGCAAAAGATCACAACTGCACACAAACAGAACTGAAAGAGACTTCTTCCTGATGTGATAGCTCCACGGAGCTGAAGTTCGGTAAAATGATGGAACCAAATGCAAGTAGTCACAATGTTCCTTTTCTTTAACTTCATGCAAACAGGGACTAAATTGAGTGGCCACTAACTGCCGCCATGTCACTGCTATTGCGGCGGCGGCTTGAGTTTTATATTACTTTCAGCCATGGAGGAAACCTCATCTGAGCATTCATCCACTTTCGGCTTTCACCTAAAAAACACCATTGCAAAAGAAACGTGGGTTAGTTTTGCTTCGCAATACAAAGCACAAGCACCCGTTGTTTTTAACTTTTAGATGAGGCCTTTTAGAGCATAGCATAAGTGTTAGAGATCTTCCAATGGCAGCAGCTGCAGATTGACTGCTGTCTCAATCTTCTATCACAGCTAGCTGAATTATCAGATTTTAATCTCTTTGCAAGCTAGAAAAAATGAAAATCCTTTCTTATCAACATAAAATTATGTATTAAGAAAACATGATTCAATGGTAATTAGACAAACCAGCCCTTGAAGATGGGAAGACTTAATAACAGTGCACATCACCCTCTAGAATAGAGGTAAAAGTTGCTTCAAAATCTGAGCCCAATAATTCATCCCTGCGATCCTCTTCGGCTCTAATTTCCTTCAAAATTTGTTTCAACTCTGAATCTGCACAAATCTGTTTCAGCCGAGGGCAATTGTAGACAGTAATGCATTTAAACAGGAGCTTAGTCTGAACACCTTCCCAAATATAAACCAATTCAGGAAGATACTGGAGTGTTAAACTCTCGAGTATAATACAACAAGATTCAGTGGCCTCTTCTGAAGAAACGATTGTTTTAATTGCTTCACAGTCATCAACCTGCAAGTTTTCTAAGTTAGAAATGAATTGAAGCATTGAGCTTTTGAAAACATATGTCAGCTTCGGGCATGCACGCAAAGACAAAGTTCTTAGAGCTGCAAAGCTTCCTTCGGGGACAACACCCTTCCAAATGCATTTCAAACTCCAGGAATAATGAATGCTCAAATGCTCCAGGCATGGAAACACAACCTCGGTTCCTTCATCGCCTTCGATAATAGTTTCAAGGCAGGGACATTCACTTATTATACAATATTCCAACTTGTTAATGCTGCTAATCCCAAACTGTGATAGGCTGAGGATGTCAAGGTGATGATCTAAATAGAAAGCAGTACATCGGGCCAAAACTTCAGAAATTGCGTTGGGTATCTTCTTACTATTGACAAATCTCAAGCATCCACCTGATATTGAACCATAGTTCAGCTGTACAGACCGGGGGACTCGTGATGCATTAAACTTGATGTCACGGCCAACAACAAGTTTGAACTCTGTTAATCTTCCTTTCTTCCATGATGCATTTTTTTGGAGGAACAGCTCAAGAAACTTTACTTCTGGGAAATAGAAGGAAAGAGAAGTCAATTTTTTCAGATTGCTCAATTCCTTAGCAATGGATCCGACACTATTGTTCCACCAACTATCTCCTGGGTACACATTTATGCGTAGTGTTTCCAAAGCTTTAAGTCTGGAAATAAATTGGCTTGGTAGCTTAACATGCTCACTAGTGGTGCTAGATCCATAGAGGGATACTTCCAAGTGGGTTAGATAGTATAGCTTAGCAATCTCTTTAGGTAATTCCGTGATCTCTGTGCCCCCAAGATCAAGTATTTGAAGAAGTTTAAGGAATCCAACTTCAGAAGGGAGCTCGATTAGGCGTTCGCAGTCGTGAAGAAGAAGTTTTTCTAGTCTTTTAAGATCTGAAATGGACTTTGGCAAGTATTTGATTCTGGTTTTGGATAGGTTCAACACTTTAAGCGAAGGCATGTTATCAAAGAAAAGGTCCGGTATCTCTCGCAGCAAATAGTTTCTTTGTAGAAGCAAAATCTCGAGCTCAGGGCAATTCGGTTTTTCAGGTAGAGTGGACAGCTTATTATCCATCAAAAACATCACCTTGGATTTTCCCCATTCTTCCGCTGTAGGCGGCTCAGTTAGACCTGCAGCAACTCTACATAAGAATCGATGACCAGCAGTAATTCCAGTGGATGATGATTTATTTTCTGGCTTCAATGGTTTTGAATAAGTTGTCAGCAGAGACTGACGCCCACTGGTGTATGATGACAAGATCCCTAATGCTAAATCTCTCATTACATCAGGCATTCTGATGGACAGACCATTGTCAGTAGTTTCCAACAGTAAAGCACGTAGAAGAGCATCAACAATGGCATGTCCCCTCTCATATGCATCTGACCAACTTCCATCAACCAAACCTTCTTGGATGCAGTATTCAATAAATTTATCGATTCTGATCTCTTGATCTTCTGAAAACAAGGCACAGTGAAGGAAGCAACTTTTTAAGCTACGAGACTTGAGGCGGTCGAAACTGAATTTTAGTAGCTGGATTAGGTCCTCCATACGAGATTTGATATCTCTACCAGGCACCGAAAATTCATTGAATGCATCCTCCCATACAGAGACATTTTTTTCATCAGCAAGGGCTCTTCCAGTAACAATAATCAACAAAGGTAGACCACAGCACATTTCAACTATACCTTGAGCAAAGTGCTGGATGCTTGGCAAATCAACTACCCCACCCAGTTGCTCGTGGAACAGTTTCCAAGCTTCTTCCTTGGGGATGGGTTTAATGTTAACCACTGTGACGTCCTCCATTTCAGCACAAACCTTCCGATCTCTAGTGGCAACTATCATCATGCTAGGATCAGGAATGTCCATTTTTTGTAGATCAATCTGCTCCCAAACATCGTCCAGCAGAAGCAAAAACTTCTTGCCCTTCAAAACTTGGAACGGTTCAGCATTGGAAGATGCAGGGGGCAACTGCTGTAAAATTTGATCTTGTATCTTCTTTGGGTTCCAGTATTTTGAGACAGTTACCCAAATGATCAAATCAAATTCGCGTTTTGTTTTGGGATTATTGGCCAATGTTCTCAGCACACTGGACTTGCCGACCCCACAAACTCCATGAACAGCAATTCTTCTGATTGTGTCAGTGCCCATGCATTCTAAGATCTTCGACACACTCTGCTCAAGGGTTGTTGTTGCAGCTACTCCTGTTTCATATCTCTCCAACACTTCTTCATCATCTTTTGCAGAAGGAATACTAGCAACTGTTTCCATTATAGCTCTATCACTCGGTGTGGATAATATCAACGTTGAAGCTGGTTCACTTGATGGATAGACATTTTCCGTCACTTGAAGTATCCCATGATCTTTTTGAGCAGCCTCATTTTCTATTTCATGAGTAGACAACGTCCCTTCATTTTCATCAAGAATAATCTCCATATTTTCGGCTGTCAAAGATGGTGATGGCACCTTTTCTGCTTCAAAAAGGAACAAGGCTTTATTTAGATTATCGCTCAAGTAAGAAAAACGGTTGGCGAAAAGACATGTATATTGTAATTGTTCCTATGTTGGATAGAGTAATCTCACCTGCTGCTGACAAAGGTTTCTCAACTGGAGTCGTCGCAGTTTCTCTTGTCACTTCAACTTCAAGAGGTTTGAGATTTAATGGGCTGTCCACTTTTGATCCAATTCCTGAAAACAACTTTGCTTCATCGATCACCTCGGCATTTTTCATTGCAGGTAATCCTGTTTCAAATCTCTCTGACACTTCTTCAGTTTGAGAAAAACCCTGAGCCTTTGCTTCATCCGGTACTGGAATATCATCTTTTGCAGAAGATTTAACCGATTCCATTATAGCTCTAACAATTGGCGTGGATAATGTCAACGTTGAATCAGGTTCACTTGATTGACTGACATTTTCTGTCACATCAAGAACATTATGATCTTTTTCCTTCTGGGTATGAGCAGCCTCCATCTCTGTTTCAAAAGGAACAAGGCTGGATTAAGATTATTTCTTGGGGAAGAAAACGTTTGGCAAACAAGATATTGTATATATAGTCATCGTATAAGAAAACATTTACCTTTTTTCTCTTTTTGCGGTTCTTCCCATTGTCTAGCTTCCTCCCCTTGTGTGCCTGCTATTCGAACTTCTACCTTAAGCTCACCTTCGCTTTTAGCTTTATCGTTTTTCATTAACTTCCAAAAGGGGGAAAACAATGAGTCATAATCAGTATGTTTGTCTTTAAATTAGAACCTAAGAAAATCTGGATTTGATAAGAAGGCTGCAAGACAAGGAGAAAAACATGAACCAAATCGTACCTTCTCTAAGGAGAACTGCCGAATGGTGGTATTAAGATCTCCACCCCAACGGCCTATATGTTCTCCTTCTGATATCTGTATATTCTGCAGCTTTGGGGCACCAAAATCTCCATTACAGAAGATCTCCATTTCGGGGCAGCATTCCAGTTGTACTTCATTTAAGGATGGGAATTCAATGATATCATTTCCTAAGTAGAATCCAATGAGCTTTGGAAGATCTTTCATCTTCAGGGAGTTTAGACAAGGGAAGGAAATGACATAACTAGTTATTTCCTGCAGCTCTTCCTCTGTTTCAACAATTTGTCTCATTCTCCGACAGTTAATTATCCCAAGATGCCTGAGCTGCACTAGACATTTAGCCGCAGAGCGTGATATTAGGCATTTCAAATTATCACAACCATCAACAACCAATCTTCTCAAGGTCCGATAAGAAGTTGCTGCTAGTTCATTAGGCCATATCCTTTCAATATTGATTCTGGACAAGTGCAAGTCCTCCAACCAGGGGAATACAAGCTGCAAATGCACATCTTATTTTACAAAGACAAAAGAATGGTAATAGGAAAAAAAAAGCGTCTCTTGATTCTAGTGAGGTGAGACGACGAGCCTCGTCGTCCAGGAAAATTCTATAGATTGAGAACATAAACCGAAAAAATAAAAAACAGACTGGAATGTAACATACAGTTCAAATATTAAATATAGCAAACACGGAAGCATATCACCTGAAATTTCTTGTACTATAACACTATAATTATGTTTAGTTGGATCAAAGAATATGTTGCATTAAAAGTGTATTTGTGCTTTTTTTTTTTTTTCCTTTTTTTTTTCTCTATTAAATTCATATCATATCTCAACACTTATAATTTATATTATTGATGATTAAAAATAATAATTTCCTTAAAATAAGAGAAAATATACATTTTTGCGAAATAAAGGTAGAATAAAAGAAATTTAGCAAATATAACAAAAAGATTGACAATACTTGATATAATCAAATTGGGTTAAATAGACTAGTGACCCTTATACTCTATCACTTTTTTTAATTGGGTAACTAAAGAAAAATGTCCGAATCGGTACCTGATTATCATTTTATCAAACATGTAGGTACTTCATACTAATACTGTTAAATAAATATTAACGTGAAAAGTAAAATTTAATCAGATTGTGACACGTGACACAAATGTCTCATCAGCATTTTTTGGTATGTGTTATAGTGTTATTGGCTGAAAATACTATATCAACATTTTTTTTAATGGAGTTACCAAATCGGGTAAACTCTTTAAAATAATAATAGTCTAGATATCAATTTGCACAAAAATTTTCTTTAAGTACTCAATTAAAGAAAATGATATAATACATGGACCATCGGTGTATTTAACCCAATCGAATTAAATTAGATAAAATAATTGTCGTTCATTTTTTTCCTTAAATTTATTTTATGAAGTGTACAATTTAAAAATAATTAAGCCATTGAATGTTCCATGCGATAAATAACCGTAAGTATATAAATAAATAAATAAATACCTGTTTATTGAAAAGTGGCTTGGTGCTTGTATATCCCTGCTTCTGCTGGGATGTCTCCTCTTCGGGGCTAAAGCTAACAAGCTGTGGCAGATCTTGGAGAGTCATGGACTGTAATTGAGAAAACTCAAATTTCTCCGTAGCGATATACTGGACTCCCAGACCATTTTGGATGTGAATTTTCTTCAGACGTGGGAAATCCTCCCCACCATTCAACTCAACAAGAACATTCTTGAAACCTTCGAGTTGATCTAGATATAAATCTTCAGTCTCCTTCAGCAACTGTTTCACTTTCTCCCCATGCTCCCAGTACATGCTTGCGTATAACTCGATGAATTTCATCGTTCTTGAGTATTTAAACTCACCAGACCAATCCCAGGCATCACCGCCGATTGAAATCCTGTATCTGTCCAATGTCTCAATGAACAGGCCTTCAGGAATTATTTGGAAATTAGGGATATGAGCGTACAAAGTTGTTAGATGAGACAAAGGCTTCAATTCTTCCAGGCTGGCATTTCTTCTTTCACTGCCATGTACGTTAACTTGCCAGTGCACAAAGCTATTGTCCATATACAATTCTTCTAATTTGAACAAAAAAGACAGGACATTTGGAGGGATGGTTTTGAGTTTAGTACAACCACTCAAATCTAACATCATTAACCCAGTCAATTTCCCTATCTCCCTGGGTAGTGCGCTTATATCTGATCGCGCAAGGCTAAGGATTTCTAAATTCTCGAGCTCTCCAATAATGGATATGTCTTCAAGTGAACATTGATGGAGACACAAAGTGCGAAGGTTTTTTAGGCGATGAAGCGGCACAGTTAGTTTTGGAAAATGCATTCCAGTCAACTCTAAGACTTTGAGTCTTCTTGTTCGTCTAAAGAAGTTGGCTGGAATTTTCATTGAACCATCACAGGCCATACGGAAAAAGGAAAGCTGTGAACACTTCAACTCATCGGGAAGCTTACATATAATACGGGGAAAACGGATATCAATCGCTCTGCAGTTCTTCATTATCTCCTCATCGGGCCACTCTTTTAGCACATCACCATTTCTTAACACAAACATATGGTGTTGCCTTGATGCAATCGATAAAGCAACATCACAAAAAACATCATGTATATCAAACTGTTCATCGTTATCACTATCAATCAACAGACAAGAGGCTTTCAGCTTATTCACCACTGTCAAAGCTTTATTTCTTGCTTCTTCTATTGTGAGGACACCACGAAACAAATCCAAACCGATAGTATATTTCAACAAGTCTTGAATCAAACCATTGTGGCCTAATAAACTACAAAGCAAGAAAGTCAACTTAACTTGCTCTCTTTCTAGCTGATTGTAACTCAACTCGATACTTGAATATACGTCCGTTGCCCAATTGAAGTCACTTGAAAAGGGCCTCTCTAGTTCACGCAAAGCATTCTTCCATTCAAACAAAGGTCTACCTTTCAAAGCCTTTGCAACAGCTGCAATCGCGATTGGCAGTCCCGCACATTTCCTTGCTAACTTGATAGCTGTAGGCTTCAAATCGTAACTTTCAATACAGTCACCAGCCAACATTGCAAACAGGAGCCATGCTTCTTCTTCATTTAAAAGGCCAACTGCAAAATTTTTCTGAGCATTCATCCCTCCCGATAAGACATTAAGATCGCTAGACGTCAGAAGTATCTTGCATCCCTTGTGTTCATCTCCAAAAGGAATCCCAACTTCCTTAAGATCTAATCCTTTCCAAATATCATCTAAAACAACAAGAATTGTCCTCTCTTTCTTGAACCTTTTTCGTAGTCGCAGTGCCCTTACAACCACACTCTGTTCCTCAAACTTTAAACCCAATAACTCTGCAATTTGGCTTTGAATATTCATAACATCAGGGGTCCGAGTTACGGTTGTAGTAATTATGACATCAAACAACCCGCTCTTCTTGACTTGTCGACTGACTTCTTTGACTAGCGTAGTTTTGCCGACGCCAGCCATCCCATAAACCCCAACAACATCGATACTAGCATCTGCCAGTGCCTCAATGATTCCGTTTAAAAGTTGTGTTCTTGACTTGAATGCTTGGTAATCTGATGCGGGTGAGATAATATGTGGAACGGCAGCACGATATGAAATCCTAACAAATTTTCCCTGATGGAGTAGCTCAGCAACACCCTTCGTCTCCTCTTCAGCTTCCATGCTAAGCCTGTAACGAGTCCATAAATTAGGACACAATCCAAGTAAACACTTTTTCTTTGCGTTTTCTTCATCTAACTCTACTTTCTCCACTTCATTGATTTTATTCCTGACAGTAGTTAGCCACTGGACGACATCGTTTTCAATCTCTTCACCGTTGCTTTTAGCAGCATCAACATCATGCTCCACTCTGTCTATGGCATTCTTCAGTTTCTCGATTTCATCCTTAAGAACCCAAAAATTCTTTTTGTATTTGATCAGAGCTATAATTGGATGGGACATGTTCCCCATCCCGGCGGCAAAGTAGTCAACAGGAACAACCGACTTTCTTTTTCTTTACTTTTTCCTTTTTTCTTGCAAGTTCTGTATAAAACAAACGATGAGGAAACTGAACAAACAACTAGCAAGAGAGGAGAAAAAAAAAAAAAAACTACGAGAAACAGGGAAAAAGTGGAAAGTGTTTTCTATGACGGATCTTTAACTGATGACAATTAAAAGAACGACAGACACTGCCTCACTGTAATGATTATTTTACAAAACAAGCAACGGAACAGTGGAATTCTTCAAGATTTTTGCATCAATGACGCTACAATCTTTTATTTGAACCAGGACGTGAACAAGAAGAGACATTTAAAATCTTTTAAATGAGTTGCCCGGACATTCACGCATGGCCTCACAATGCTCTTAACCACCAGGTCAAGAGCTTGTTGACAAATTTCAATTTCAATCTAATTAATATTTTATATTATTTTAAATGTAAAATTTTATTAATAAATCATTTACTAATTGAAGATTCACTCATTTGCATTGTACACTTCTAAGCTAAAAATATATTATTAACGCATTCTATACATATTCACGTGCGAGGCATGTGATGTACTAGATTACTAGTATGGTTAAGCCGAGTTTTATATTGAATGTTAGAGTCAAGATATATATGTAATTAAAGAATTACGATACAATTACAATATAATATATTAAGTATTATGATACGATATTTTTACTTTATTCTTTTCTAAATTTGAGAAAATCTTTTTATATAAATAGACATTCTTATACAAACTTATAATAATAATTCATAAACATTTATATACAAGAGTATATAAATCAAGAGTGCCTACATCGTCATTATTATTATTATTATTACTGTTGTCATTAGTAGTGGTAGTAGCAGTTTGTATAAACATTTATATACAAGAGTATACAAATCAAGAGTGCCTATTTTTTATTATTATTATTAGTAGTAGTAGTAATAGTTTGTACAAAAGTATCTATTTATATAAAAGATTCTCTCCAATTTAGAAAAGAAGAAAGCAATAATATTATATCATAAAATTTAGTATATTATATTGTAATCTTATCGTAATCTCTAATATATTTAATTATCGTAATTTTTAAAATATTTTAATTACATTTATTACTTTAACATAAACGAGTCTTATTTTTTTAACCCACTAATTTAGGGCTTAATTTTTTTTGTTGAAGTTGTCTTAAATATTGAATATTGAATAGACTTTCAGATTTGAACAAATAACATGACTCTTGTACCGGTATAGATTAATCAAAATGATATGTAACACTGTTTTTATTTTAGGAGTTAAACAATTTATGGATAATTTAGGTTAACTGATTGTTGATGAATTTAGAACAGTTTGATGATTATGTAATTTTTTGGAACTGAAACATTATTGTTTCAAGAGATCTAAAAATAAGATAATTGAATAACAAGGAAACTAGGAAATCATAGATCTGCATACAAAAGAAAACAAAAACTGGCCACGATCAAAGCTTAGCAAACAAGGAAACAACCATGACGGGCAACGTAACATCAACTAACTGCCAACAATACGAAGTAACGAAGAGAGTTGAACATCTAATAAATAAGTGAAGCGATCGTACAAAATTCAAATCTCTGCCCCTAAAAAACATTAATAGATTTTTTTTTCGTTTTGAATTGGAACTTCATGCAAATAAACTCGACTGGTTTTATGGTTAGATTTCCAAAAATTTCGATTGTACCTGCTCCGGCCCGAATCCCGATCTTAGCAATTGAAAGTTGGAGATCACAGAGTTCTTCTAACAGCAATCAAAATAGAAGACAAACGTTCCTCGCTCCGATGTTAGCAGTCAGCAGCTCAGAGAGTTCTTTTTTTTTAGAGTGAGGAATTATTTCTTGGATGGTAACATGATTATAGATGCTACGACAGTGTCATCGTCAATCAATAGAGATTCTGACACCACCAAATTATGGCATATGCGGCTTGGGCATATAAGCGAAGGAAGTCTGTCAGTGCTGAGCAAATGAGGTCTGTTATGTAGGCCATGCATTGGTAAGCTTGATTTCTGTGAACATTGTGCATTTGGCAAGCAGATCTGAGTAAAGCTCAATACCAGGATTCACAAAAACAAAGTTTCAATGGATTATATTCACTCTTACCTTTGGGGTCCTTCTTTGACTATTCTTAAGTGTGGTTATAAATACCTTTTAAACTATATCGACGATTACTCCAAAAAAGTTTGGGTGTATTTCCTGAAGCACAAAGATCAACTGCTTGTCGTCAAGCAATTTAAAGCCTTAATTGAAAATCAAATAGGGAAGAAGTTCAAGCGACTTTGAACAAATATCAAACTGTTAGCATATTGCTTGGGTGAAAGTTCTATAAAAATGAAGGAATGTGAGATTCTGCACTATTTGCCATACACCACAACAAAACAAAGTTGCAGAACGCATGAATAAAACTCTCTTAGAATGAGCTCTATGTATAAGATTAAACATTAAGCTCAGTGAAGACTTTTGGGTTGAAGCAATAAATATCGAATGCTATTTGGTAAACAAATCTCCGTTTATAGCTTTTAAGCTGAAGACTCCTAAGGAAGTATAATCTGGTTTTCTTGCTAATCACTCTAGTTTAAAAGTATTTGGTTGTTCTACTTGTACTTATGTTAATGAAGGCAAACTTAAACCCAAGGCAAAGAAATGCATATTTCTCGGATACAACTAAGGGGTGAAAGGATAAAGGTTGTAGTATCTTGTTTTGAAGTCACCAGCGTTCATATTTAGCAGAGATTTAACTTTTGACGAGTCATTCATGCTTCGATCCACCACTAATTTTTGGGAAATAAGGGTAGATAATAAAAAAGCCCACAATGTTGAAAAGTTGGTGGAGTGTCAATTAGAGGCTTTAATTTCTATAGAAAGTACTTTAGTCTAAGATAATCATGATGAGGTGCAGGATTGTCATGAAGCTACAACACTTCAAGAACAACAATATTGCATTGCCACTAAAAGAGTAAAGAGGCAAATCAAACCACCTCAACAGTATGCAAATGTTATAGTTTCTTATGCATTCATTATGGCAAAGTCCATTATTATAGAACCTTCGAATTATAATGAGGCTATCACATGTGATAACTCAGCATAATGGGCAATCTTTATGAGTGAGGACATAGAATCTCTACACAAAAACCACACTTGGGAGTTGGTTAAACCCCCAAGTAACCAAAAAATCATTAGTTGCACGTGGGCCTTTAAGAAAAAAGAAAGTGTCATAAGGGTTGAGGCAACCAAATTCAAGGAACAATTGGTTGTTAAGGACTTTAGTCAAAAAGAGTGGATTGAGTATAATGAGGTTTTATCCCCGATTGTGAAGCATAACTTTATTCGTGTTTTGCTTGCCACGGCGACCAAGTTTGACCTAGAAGTTAAGCAGCTTAATGTGAAAACAACATTTTTGCATAATGGGCTCAAGGAAACAATCTACATGCATCAACCAGAGGGTTTCTTAGTACTGGTAAGAAAGATCATGTTTGCTTATTGAAAAAATCTTTATATGGACTGAAACAATCATCTAGGCAGTGGTATAAGCGGTTTGACAGCTTTATGATTGAACATGCTTACACAAGATGTGATTATGATGCTTGTGACTATCGTAAAAAACTCCTGGATGTTTCATACATTAATTTGATGCTAAATGTTGATTACATGTTGATTGCTGCCAAGAACATGTCAGAAATTAGCAAGTTGAAATCTCAATTAAAAGGTGAGTTCAAGATAAAGGATTTGCGAACTGCGAAGAAAATATTAGGCATGGATATATACAGAGACTATTAAGCAAGCAAGCTTCATTTATCGCAGAAAAATTATATTGACAGGGTGCTTGAACATTTCGGTATAAATAAGGCTAAATTTGAGATTACTCCTCTAGCAATACACTTCAAACTCTTAGCATAGTTGTTACCACAGTTTGATAAAGAGAAGAAACAAATGTCTTAAATCCCATACTCGAATGCAATTAGGAGCATGATGTATGCAATGGTTTGCACTCGTCCAAACATTTCACATGCAGTCAGTGTAGTAAGCAGATATATGACTTGTACTAGTAAGGAACATTGGTAGGCTATGCAATGGATTCTTAGGTATTTGAGAAGTATCGTGCATTTGTGTTTAGTGCATGATCAAAGTAACTATTCTAGCAATATCACTGGTTTGTGGATTTTAATTATGCTAGAGATTAAGATGGAAGAAGATCTTTGACAGGTTATGTATTCACTCTTTATAGAGGAGCCATTAGTTGGAAAATTGTGTTACAGTCTACGGTGGCCTTGTCTACAACTATGGTGGAATATATAGCAGTGGTAGAAGCGGTGAAACAAGCATTGTGGATGAAAGGTCTACTAAGCAGTCTAGGTTTACAGCGAGATTCGACTATCGTGTTTTGGGATAGCCAGAGTACTATTCATTTGACCAAAAATTAGATGTTTCGTGAATGGATTAAACACATTGACATCAGATATAACATCATCTTGGATCATGTTATGCAAGGTGAAATTGTGATCAATAAAATTTTCTACTGAGGAAAATCGTAGAGACATGTTGACAAAGGTTTTCCCTATTTACAAGTTCAAGCACTTGAACTTGGTTGGTATCTGTGATTGATGAATAACATGAGGGGGCGAATGGAAAAGGCAATTTAGGTTGGAGAAATTTGCTATACTCTTTTGGATTAGTTGAATTTCAAGCCAAGGTGGAGATTTATCTGAGATGGCTTGAAATCCAAAGTTAGGCACCGAAGTGCCAAAATTTTCAAGCTCAATAAATCCAAGCCATAATGGCCATGGAAAATTTCAATCCTTGCATTAAATGCAAGGTTGCTTATGATGTGTATAAATAAATAGGTCATTGAGCCTCGACAAACAATATGCAAGGGAGTGAAAAGTAGAAGCAAGCTGAGACTGAGAAGTGAGAACAATTCATGTAGTAATTCTTCAGTAATTTAGGGAGTGGAGTTATGAGATATTTGGGTTGTGTTTTGAGTGTCAAAACACTTACACTATTTTTCTTGTTTACTATAGCGAAATTTTTTGTTGCCTCTGACCTTAAACGTAGACTTAAAAGCTGAATCAAGTAGATTCTCATGTTCATGTATTTATTTATTTTTGCATTTCTTTTCTTGCTGATTATCCCATTTATTTTTGGTAAATTTAATTATTGCCGTATTGACATGTTCGGGTTGGTTCGCACCCAACACGTTAAATTAAATGTCATGCCAAAATTTAAGTTAGTCGGTTTGTGAGAATAATTAGAGAAAAAGATATATAGACAGACCTTTATTATTCTCTGAAAATTATTAATTAAACACAGAATATATCCCTAAAGCAGAATTTCGATATTCCCTAACATCTTTTTTCTCAACAGATTCAACCAACTTTCATCCGATACTTATAAGAATTTAAACACCTCAACCACCCAAGAAAGAACTTTAAAAGAAAAAAAAAAAAAAAACAACCAGTTTGCATACAGATGAAAACCCGATCAGTGATAACAACGTTGTATTCTGCTAGAGAACGCAAAGAGTTAGAAGGTTATAGCTTTCCAGGACGGTACCTGATCCGATCAGATACCCCCGCGGTGTGGAAGTAGTTCTTAATCAAAGTGAAACGGCTAAACCTTCGGGGTTTAGCAATAGAATGAAGTGGCATGATGAGTGTGCAAAACGCTGGCTAATGATAATGTTTTTTGAGTTGTGAAATATTGATTCGAGGAAACATCTGTTTGAGACTAGGTATCAGGCGGTTATACAAGAAAATAATATTAATTAATCTTCAGTCTAATAAGAAATTGATAGTATATTTAAAATTATTAGTACATCATCACTGCGTTTGACATTAACATGTACTTTTAAATACCTTCCTTTATCAACTTTTAAATATGTTTTGTTATTATCGTAACCTGCCGGCTATATTTTTTTATTAAAAAATAAAAGACGTTGTTATCAATTTATTTTATTTTTTTAAATTAGGTGAGACTGAAAGATTAAACAAAAATTATATTTTTTTAATAGTTCTTCAAGTAATTTTTACAATAAGCAATGATAAATTTGTTTAATTTATTTTGATAAATATTGCGTGTATATATTTTGATTATTAGCTTTTATAATTATGATTTATCAAGAAGTAATCGAGATCAAAAGATATTAAATTTTTTTAAATTAATTTGTATGTCTATTGTTCTTCAATCAACCATTTGTCTTTATATTGGTATACTTAAGAATAATTTTATATTTTTTCATGTTTTAATTTATTGTGATAAAGTTTTCGCTTCACAATTAAGATCTTCGTATGTATGAACTTTTAATTAGACACAAATTAAGTTTTATGATATTAAAAGTTGTAGATTTTTACGTCTTAAACCCTTTATTCATTAATATTAGTTATTTATATTTTATAAATATAATTTTAAATATATTAATAATGGATAGTTAAATATATATTCACTAGTAAAAAGCATGAAAACAAATACTAGTATTATATAAAAGTACAAATATTAAAAAAATTAAATTGAAAAAAATGGATATTGTTGTTTATGATTTTTTTAAATTACCACCATAAATATTTTCATTATGAAAAATATTTATTGTAAGTCATACTTCTAATATTAATATATTAATAAAAATTTCTATTAATATGTACTCTATTATTGTTGATTATTTTATATAATAGTTAACCTTATGTCAATGTAATTAATTTATTTATAAATAAATAATTTTTTATGCTCATCACACCTGATATTAAATACTAGTAAATTAAGAAAGAGTAGATGTAAGCTTTAGTAAAAGTAGTAAAATGAACCTGAACTCGAAACTCACCCGAAAAATCCGAACTTGAATCGAACATAATTTGATTAAAAAGTCAAAAATTAGAACCAAAAAAAACCGGAGCCTGAATTAGCCTAAGCTTGAAATGATCTAAATCTAAAAGAGCTCGAATTTGAAATGATCGAAATTCGAAAGAGTCTAAATTTAAAATGACCCGAACCCAAAACAGCTCTAACAAAAATATTATGTGACCAAAATTAATTATAAAATTTAATATTTATATTAATTGTCAATAAGGTTATTAAAATTGCAGTTGAGAGACTAAAATTGTATTAAAATAATATGAAATTTAGATTTCGACCCATAACATTAAAGATTAATGGTAAACTTATTATTACATA
>JBBYHM010000003.1:10214736-10234610 GCA_038381775.1 Adansonia rubrostipa | reverse complement strand
TTTTGCCATTTAAGTCCTCCCACTTCAGTGTTACGACTATGAGCAATGGCTTGAACCAAATTCATGTTTGAGACACCAAGAAGATCCCTCTTTTCCATCCTTCTTAATCTTTTTGATTCCGAGGTCGTAATTCTTGCAAACAAAATCCATCTCCACGTCAGCTGCAAGCATTCTAGAGAAGGCATAAAAGCAAAGGGACTGAGGCCTATGCTGAGAGGTTGAAGATCAAGAAATTGAATAAAATGGCTGATGGCGCTGCCTAATTGTAAAATATGGGTTTTCCTTATCCGTATCGAATGTAATTTCCAAACATTACGGGTTAATATATATATATATATATATATATATATATATATACATATTGTTAATGAGAAAAATTGTGCTGATTTTTCTTACGTTATTCTTTCTTTCATATATAGTTTGATTTGAATCTAATAATGTGCTTATTTGAGGAAAGTTACTAATTGCAACTTAAACTTCATTTCAAAAGAGAAAAGTATGGCTGCGGCTAAGCTTAATCTTATGGTATATGTTGCATACTCGTGCTTCAAAACTTAAAAAATATAAAAGTACAAAATTAAATAATTTATAAAATCATTTGATAATAAATCTGATTTTCATTTATTAATCGAAGACGAAATTATGTAATAGAAAATAATCTCCATCTGCAAAAAAAAAAAAAATCATTTTAAGTATTGCTTTCTTATTTTAGAGAATACTTATTTTCTCTCATTACTCACACTTTTGACACAATGAAAGATCTGTATATTCATGGCTGAACAAGAAGTATATGTCAGGAATTTTTTTTTCCTTTTTTAAAATTTTGTTCACTGTGCCTATGGCATTTTTTTTTCTTTTTTTTCTTTAAATATTTAATAACTTCATAACGGAAGCTACATGTTGAAAACGATTGTCCAACTTTCCAACATTTCCCACTTGCGGATAATATTACAATATTCTCGTAATCGATTTCAAAAAAGTTAGATGTGTTTTCTGTCAACAAGATTATAAAGAGAGAATCGTAATGTTTAAAAAATTAAATTAAAAATTAAATCGATAAGATTTTTTATTATAAATTCAATTAATTTAATTGGTTGGATCTATTAGCTCAGTCAATTATGTTAGAATAAAAAGTTTAAATATTAAATATTTAATTTAATAATGCAGAAGTATTAAATATAATAAATATTTAGAATATGTATTCAATAAATGATATGATCTTTAATATAAATTCAAGGGATTAAAGGTTTAAATACCATCACATATAATAATTTTTATAAAGAAATTTAAAAAATTAAGTTTAAAATCAGTTTTTGCGATTTTTCTAGGTTTACTAATTTTTTAGTCGTTCAATTGGTTATCTATCGATTAAAAGTACCTTTGTTCGATGATATGTACTAAACTGGATGGGCCATTGATTCTCAGTTCAACCAATTTGACCGACCGGCCTAGTACAATTTTTTTAACACTAAAAAGTAGTTCACTCGGCCAAAATACTTCATGATCTCGAGAGCTAATTGCTATACAATTATTAGGTATATATAGTAGCTTAAATGTCTAAGTAGAGTAAGTATGTGCACCTTAAATCCACCTAGTCATACTTCAAGATTACTGTGACCCCTTTTACATCATTAATATAATCAACTTTTTGTATTCACAATTGTATTTGCAATGTAAAACATAATCAACTAGGGAATATAACTAGACATGACACTAAAATGATGTTCTCTTTTGCTTGAATCTCTCTATTGCAATTCAACAACTCTCTATGTTTATCCCACTAGATCAAATCATTCATGATAAATAACAATATTCTAAAAATCGCTAATATTAAGTCGGAACTTTAAAAAATAATCAAAGGTCGTAAGAGTCCTCATTAAAGATCCCCAGTTGATTTTGCGGGTCTCACAAAACTTACAAGCTAGCACCAACTTTTTTATTTTTTGAATTTTGTATATATTTTTTTGAATTTTAATTTTTAATTAAATTAAGTCATTATTTATTAGTTTTACTCGTTTAATGGGGATGGACCCAATTTGGTGTCTTTGACCCTGGCCTGAAAGCAAAAAATGAACTTTGGCCCAAAATATTAACTACCCTAAGCCCAAATTCAAGTAAAACGAAACCAAATTCAGTAAACTAACGATGAATCCCTTTCCTGTAGTTAACAAATCCAATTTAATAATTAAGGTTTAATTAACATGGAATCTGAAAATGGGACCCAATTGAGTCGGGCAACAAGAAGCTCAAAACGGGCTTAAACGATTAAATCGAACTTTTTTGAAAATTTCACGAGCTTAAATCAAATTATCATGGTTCGAACAAAATTTGGTATCCACACAGAGTTTATTTTCTAATATTACCTCATGGAAAAGTTATACTTCACATACGTGGAGCACAAGCAAAACACAACAGCCATAAAGATGGTGGTATCGGTGGTGAAATTTTAATAAATGAATGAAAGCTTTTGCATTTTAGAACATAATAATTATTTTTTATAATATGGTAATACTTGGTATTAAATAAAGATTTTTTATTTTATTTAATTTTAGTTCCCTGTAGGTTGAAATCATAGTCTTCCCCTTCCCCTTGCTTCTCTCTCCTATTAGTTTTCCTCTTCTTCTCTTTCTCCTTTTTTTTCCACTTTTATTCTAATTTTTTTAAAAAAAATCAATATTTTAGATTTATGATTTTTTTTCTTTATACTAATGTGACATTAATGATGTGGCATTGATATGGATAAACAATTTTTAGAACTTTGAAGCTTGTATAGGTAATTTATTGGTTCATATAAAGAACTATATAGTTCATATAGAATATTTATTAAATCCAAAAATAAAAATGTTTTGATACAAAATTCTTTAAGATATGGTGAAAGGCAAGACGTTTCTTCTATTCTCATAAAATTATGGTCTAGAACATTTAGCATTTTCTATATTCGTAGAAGAAGACATAAGCACATACTCCTAGTATTAAAGACAACGTAGAGGAGAAAACATAAGAGCCCATTCTGAGGTTTGAATGCAATTTTTCAAGATTTCCCTTCCAGTAATCAGCCAAAGATTCATGAAATATTAGCTTGGATTTATGAATGATGTAAAATATATCATTTGACTTCACCCTAATCTCTATTTTAAAGCTTCCAACAAATTCACAAACTCATCACCTACCTCAAAAAGAAGAAGCACCCCCGGAAAAGAGAGAATCCCACATCAATCAATGGGAACAAATATTAATTCTTTATATATGCAATTACCCCTTGTGCTGCTCGCCGAGCCTGGTAACGCAAGCTTGTAGCCTAAGTAGGGGCATTGAGGTGATGGGACACAGGATTGGCTCTTCGAGTCGGGTCTCGTGGTTTAAGCTCAGGCTTGCCCTTTCCAAGCGAAGAGTTGAGTCATGGGACTTGAGTGAAAATTCTCAGTGCCGTAGCTCCTAAAGTGGAGGGTATTGCGTGAGGCTGGTTTCACAGAGCAGCGAAGACCTCCCGCTCTTGGCAGTGGAAGGATTACAGGCTTGATCCACTTAGATTCATCATGGTTCAAGGAGCCTGCCCTGACTGGACCATCACTTCTTTTTTTCCTTCTTTTCGCTTGCTGATAACCCCCTAACCTTACTATTATGAGAAAAATGTGCTAATTTTTTTGACATTGTTCTTTCTTTCAAATATAGTTTGGTATCATATTATGTGCTTATTTGAGGAAAATTTTTAACTGCAACTTAAACCTTCTTTTCAGATAGAATACTATGGCTGCTGCAAAGCTCGGTTGATTTACGTTTCAGAACTTAAAAAAGGGTTCATTCCATAGTAGTTAGTATTATGTCATTATTGATCATATCGATTGATAGATATTGATTTTACAGCAAAATAAAATAATATCAATAACATATCGGATTTGATTTTTATACAAGTCCGTACAAATCGATAATGGTTGATACAATATTTTATTTTTTTTAAATTTATCATTTATTTTAATTTTTAAGTCAATCTTTAACTTTTTATATTTTTTATAATTCCATCTAAAAGCAAAATGTCAATTATCAACCCATGTTTAACAATTGAAAACTCTGCTTCTAACATTCAAAAGTTTGCCCATGCTTTACTCAAAGTCAAAAGTGGGATCCCAAGTGTTGGTTCAAATTTTGCTCACCTTAATTTACTTGTCATTTGAAGGGAAAATTAATGGAGACGTATAAAACATCATATTATAGCCCAATGTGTTTAGGAATTTTAAAGTTAAGGAGACTTGTGGTTTATAGTAGGAACCCTTACTATAGTTGATTTATTTGCATAAAAAAAATTAGGTATGAATGGCAGCAAGGTTGATTTTAATAAGATTAAAAATAATAGTTATGGTTAAATTAATTACTATAGCTATGAAGTTGAGTATTACAGTGATGAAACTAAAATTAATAGTGGGATATATATTTAACTTTAATCCCAATAATGATATTGAGATAATAATAGAAAATTATCATTAAAGATTTTTTATTAAAATACTTGTGTATATATAATAAATAATTAAAAATTATTATTTATATTAAATAATAAAATATATATTAAAATGATATTTGTGTTAAATAATGACAAATTATATTTATATTAAATTAAAATTATATTTATTAAATAGTAATTAAAAAAATAAAAAATAAAAAAAGTGAAAAAAATAAAAAGAGAAATACGTTCTTTCACCGAAGTCCAACAGCTCTCTACACCTCCGTCCCTCCGATTACAAACTTGAGGGGCAGCACATCTGCAGCCCCACCAAATGTAGCCGGGGGAAGGGGCCGAGGGGTGGGACTTTTTCCCCTTAGGATGTCACTACGCCGGAACCTTAGTCAATAGAGTTTCTTTTCAATCTACGTCAGCTTAATTTTGCTATTACAGGCGTGTCGATATGAATGACACTTTAAGACTGATTTATTACTAATCTAATATTTTTTATAAATATAATTAAACATTAAAAAAATTATCATTTTAATAACATTTTAGAATTAAATAGAAAGACAATTTTGGCCAGTGAAAAATAAATTTGAGTTTATAAGTGTGATTATGTATTAGAAAATGTCTTAGCACTCTCAATGCTACTTAGTTTAATCATTTGTTATCCATTCGACCTTGATAAAATGATTTTTATTTTCATATTTAAAATTAATCTACCTAAATTAAAATTAAAGTCTTTCTGTTTGTTTGTTCAAAAGGTATAATCTATTTTATTTAGGAATAAAATAAAAGTCTTCAATGTCAAAAATTTCTCTAAATTTCCCCAAGGTTGAATTTACAAAGAGTTCCTTTCGCTTGATTATTTGCGTAGTAATCCTTTTAAATTAAAACAGTATTCCATCATAAACAAAATAAAAAGAATATTTTTCTTTATTATTCTAACAACCAAGTCAAAACGATGTTAGCGGATATCTAAAATTGCTTTTACTTAAGATTATATTTTTATATTTAAAATCACCCTAATTTAAAAATTTTTTCTTATAAAAATATAAATGAGAATTAATAACCCAATTTATTTATAATTTTAAAAAATATTTATTTATTCAAGTTTAATTCATTTAGCGAAAGAAATTTGATCGAGTTTTGTTCTTTAGGCCCACTTCAGTCTTGAGCAGCAGTAGTCTACCCATTTTTAGCGGCCCAGTTTTTTAATCAAAATATTAAAGCCTAATTCAAAAGACTAGCAGTACTTATCAGATTTCAAAGCCCAATCTAAGGTAAGCGCGGCCCACTTTTTTGTTGATTTATATTGGTGAAAACGACGCCGTTAAGATGCTTTCCTTCAGAAAGCTGATTTTTTCCTTTTTTGGAACTTCGCCTAAGCCAATTGCGCTCCGTCAGTTCGTCTACTTCTTCTATTCTTGTTGATGTGGCATAATATTAAATCAGCAACAGTTTGATTACTTGAAGTGTAAGGCTGTTCTAGATTCTTTGATCCTAAACCCTAAAAATGGTGCTGATTGAACCCAACCACACTGATGAACAACTAGAAGTCGAAGAAGCCACAAAAGCGACTCCATCATTATCAAATAGCAACGGTGGAGATGCCGCCTCCGATGGATTCGAAACAGCGAGCGAACGTGGCGTCAGCGACAACGAAGAAGATGACCTTACCCACGATCAACAGCCACCTGAACCGAAAGGTCCCGATTCTTATCAAGATGCCTTAAACGACGAAGAATTGAAAGAGGTTCTCTCTTCTTTCCGGCTCCATTTTTTGTTTCTTTAATCGTTGAAATGAAATAAAATAAATAAAATAGCTTATCCATTTTTTTGTTTGCTTCTCTCTGTAGAAAGCTTTGGCCCAAGCAAATGATGCGAAAATGGAAGGAAATATGTTGTTTAGAAACGGCAAATACGAGGAGGCATTGTTACAGTATGAGATTGCCTTGCAAGTTACGGCGGAGATGCCTACTTCCGTTGAAATTCGTTCAATTTGTCATTCGAATCGTTCCGTTTGCTTTCTGAAGCTGGTTATTTTTTTTTTCCCTTTCACTTCTTAAACTTGAATCAAAGTTCTTTATTGTTTTTTCTTTGATTTTTTTTTTAATGTAATGTTAAAAAATACACATTTTTAGGGCAAATATGAGGAAACCATCAAAGAATGTACGAAAGCGTTGGAACTTAATCCTTCTTATATAAAAGCTCTTGTAAGAAGAGGAGAAGCCCATGAAAAGCTTGAACATTTTGAAGAGGCTATTGCTGGTGAGTTTGATTTTATTTGATTTGATTGTTTCCTATTTTATTCTAAATATTTATTCACTTTGGGGTGTCTATGAAAAGTTATACATTGCTTTATCTTGATGATTGGATTTATATATGAGCATATGATTGTAATTATTGTTCCAAAAGTAAAATAAAATAAAATTTGCAGACATGAAGAAGCTATTGGAATTGGATCCTTCTAATTCCCAGGCTAGGAAATCCATTTATCGCTTGGAACCACTGGCTGCAGAAAAAAGAGAAAAAATGAAAGAAGAGATGATCGGTAAGCTTGAAATCTGCATTTATTGCCTTTGCTCTTCCTTTTTTCCCCCAATTTTTGGTATTCAATTCAAAGTCAGTCTCACATGTCTCATTCTTCAACGAGGTAAAGCTTCTTTCTTGATATTTACCATATTGGATCATAATATTCATATTGGCTTGACTGCATTATGGATGCCTTATTGCTCTATATTATTATACCCTTAAAAATTATTATGAAGAGAAGACAGAGTAGGAAGACTCAGGCTTTTTGCTAAATTTCTTCTCGCTACATTGTTCACAGTTGTGTTAAAATTATTGAATTTTATGGGTTGTAGTATGCCCAACCGATATACCTAAGGTTCACAAAATTTTTTTGCTGTCAAGTTCCTATGTATTTTTCATGCGGTGTTCGAAGGTGCATTTGAAATTTTTAGATGAGAATGAGGTTTTCAAGTTCACATATCAAAGACCTATATATTTGAATCTTATTGACTATACTTTTTGGCTAATTCCTTTAGCTCAGCATATCTAACAAGCCAAATTCAGTATAATATATCAACTTCACGTTTCCAAGCACCACATAAACAGATTTAGATGATTTGATCTTTTACTACTGAATGCAAATGGTAATAAGTATCCAATTTATTTGTTTGCTTTTCATCTCTAAGGGAAATGTATGGAAATGATTTGACTTTAGCTTTGTGCAATCTGCATTTGATGCATAGTACTGGTCATTGGACACTATTCAGATCTTGCATTTCATGGTAGGCTTTGAAACCTTATGGAAAATGGAAGCAGTTTGACACTTGGTTCTAGTCACTGATTTTTTTTTTTTTTTTTGAGCATTGCTTCTTGCCAAAGGGAACTTGGCATTTTCTTGCAACTGATGTTCGTTTTTTTCATCAATTGTTGTCGGTATCATTGAAATGAGAAGAATATTGAGCTTAACTTTTATTTGATGATAATGTATATTCACGGTATGATTGTGTATTTTGAACTAGGGAATTAGATCCTCAGTGGAATTGTTGACACTATCAGACTGAACCTTATTTTACTGTTATCTTTCTGCCTCCTTCACTTATGCATCACTAACCATATATAAATGTACATGCTCTGAGCAGGAAAGCTAAAAGAATTGGGCAACTCTGTTCTGGGTCGATTTGGGATGAGTATCGACAACTTCAAAGCTGTCAAAGATCCAAACACTGGCTCGTATTCCATATCATTCCAACGTTGATATGGTTTCCTTAGCAGTGTTTTCTTTGATGGTAAATGCAGTTCAAAAAAAGTGAAGCCAACCTTTAGAATGATAAGAGATACAGGTTTGGGAAGTTGTTTTCTACGCATGATACTGTTTAAAATATCCTAGTTTTGAATAATAATAACAATAATAATAATAATAATTTGCATACTTAATGCCTTGCATTAAGTGGTTGGTCTAAATGCCCCTTGCTTATATTGAGTTGTAAATCTGTTTGATTGTTTCTTGCTATTGTTTTGTTATAAATTACTTATTGCAACTGCTTCTCAAGTTGAGTTTCTATGTTGGCCAGGCCACTGCTATATAGATTCCAGTAAATTGGAAACCCAATCTTAATTAAATAAATATTGATTAGATTAAATTAATCTTGTATGAGTCTTAAGAAAAATGTTAACTAGTATTTAATGACACCGATTAAAGTGATATTTATTGAAAAAAAATGTAATTAATGCATTACTTTTTCTCCAATTTAGCAAAAGTAATAGTTAAATGTAAAAAAAAAAATGTATAGTGATAATTAAATAATTCTTAATTTATGCCTATAGGTACTTACTATTCAGAGTTTCGGACCCTAATCTTAATTAAATCTTGATTAAATGTATAGATAATTACTCTATTTTTTAGCAGATGGGGTACATAAAATCAAGTCCAAATGGCAAGTAAATAAATATTCATGTCTATGGTATATTTATTAAAAAAACACTACATGTTATTTACGAAATTTTGATTTTCAAGGGGATAAAATATTTACCTCAACTCGAAGTTTAAACGTGTAATAAAAAATGCAAAAAGAGATGAAACAATGAGGGGATAGAAAAGGAGAACAAGGGCCGAAATGGGTATTTGATTAGGGTGAAACCCAAAATAATCATTTACCGAAAAGCTATTGTTTTGGTTTCAGTAAAGACCCTAATTTGATCATCCACATCTCCATATTGTGAAGTGGGCAAGCAATGTAATGTCCAAGATGTTGGCATTGCATAATACAACCAGATCCACCACCTTCGGACTTTCTGCACAACTTGGCAGAACAACGATTAGGTTGACAAAAATAAAATTTTTACCCAAATGTGAAATCTAAACACAAATGCGATATTTTGAAGCTATAGTGAAGATGATGTATTTACGTCAAATGTTTTCAATTTGGAGCTCAAAGGAGAAAACCAGAAGGTTGAAATTGTTTTTTAGCATATATATATATGTAGTAACATCAATGTTATCTAAACTCTTCATTTCTTTAAAGTATTTAGGATTTATACTTGTGTTTGACACATATTTGAATATGAATATATATAGAGGTAGGTTCCTCCAAATCCATGAAAAAATTTAAAAGTTGAATATATTAATATCAAATACATTCATTTTAGATACTCAACCTAAATCCTAATAACATAGCGTAGCATTGCAGAAATCAATTCATTGGCATATTTTTTATGAATTTAACATCTTGGTATTTTGTTAAGAGAGAACAAGGGAAATTGATGAAATTCAACTTTTGTAATTATGACTTGTAAATAAGAGTCTTTGAATATTGTGTTTGAGGATAGGAGCCTACCACTTTAGGAATCAAAAACCCGGAGAAAAGACTAAGCATTGGGTAGCAGGTAGAGGTTAAAGATTAATCATATTATTGATTTTTTATTTTTAAATTGATAAATAAATAACTTAAATACTAAACCTTTTTTATTTTTTAAACATTTGTTATCGTACTAAATATTTTTCTTCAAATTTTAACTCACTTGTTTCAATTTTCCAAAAATATATAATTAAATAAGTTAAATAATAACGTGAGACAAAATCAAAATTTATAATTATATATTATAAACAATTTTGAATTATATATTTATTTAATTATATTTGTGACGAATGTATAACGTCATAAACGCATTTACATATGATGACATTACTCGATATGTCACAGAAAGTCAAATTAGTAGATGACGAAATTATATAGTAATCTTTCTATGATGATCATACTCGTCACCTTATATGCAATATAATAATGAGGAACAAAAAGTGTCAACAACAAAACATATTAACAATAGTGACATAAGATAAAATATTTTTCAAAATGAAAAACATATGTAATTCGTCAGTAATAAAATTTTACAATCGTGACCAAAAAAAAAAATCGCCACAAGTTAGTCAGCACGTCATAAAAACATTTCCCGCCAATTGTTTTAAATGGTAAATTTTGGCACCAGACATTTAGTGACAAAATCCTATGACAATCTTTAAAATCTTCATATAATATAACATCAATAAAAAATCGTGACGATTAATTATGTTCGTCACATTTGCAATAAATTCTATGATCTTATTTTAAATGTCACTTGAAAAATTTATCATAAATTGTCAGTGATGTAGCGAATATTATATAATATATCATCTAGGTAAAGTGTTAGGTACTTGTAATGATAAGGTAAGGATGAGTAAATATATTCTTAATAAACCCATAAAATAGATATGTTGAAGTGTTATAGTTACGAGAACATTCTCTATGGGATCTACCTATATGAGTGTGAAATGTGGTCGCTTCTAAAGGCTCAAGGGTTTGGCTCTAACAACACTCATGAAAATTGGACACAAACACATGACCAAAATAGTGTTTCCAGATATTATGCATTGATCAATGTCTAAATCTTTATGTAAGATGTGTTTGGTTAACCAAATAGAATAACTAGTTCAAAGCATAGTCTATCATGCAATTTTGGTTAACTTTAATATGTTTTCACTAAGTGAAGGTTCAATTGTAAGACACTTTTATTTATGAAATAGATTTTCAAAATTATCAAAATTTAGATTATTTTGAAAATGGTAGAGGATTGTTAGAACATTTTCAAAATAAATGAACGGTTATGTTTTCAATAATTATGAAATTATGTCTCTTAGTATTTTATACAGTGTCTTTTGATTCTTTACCGAATGCTATGACTATCCAAAAAAACTCTTGTTGGATAAGTTATACCTATATGAAAAGACATTTATTTATCTATAAATAGACCCTATATATTGGAAGATAAAGATAGAAAATTACAAATAGAATTTTCATAGGTTTGCTATACACCACTTAGTGCTTAGTGGATTGATGTCGTCAATGTAAAATGCTGCCAATCGTTAGGTTTCATTGTATTCTCGAAACTTATACGCCGATAATCCTTTTGTATACTAAATTAATAGTGAGAGCAAATAAAACTTTAAGAAAAGTAGTATTGCTACACGCCTTAACGTCTTCCTCAATTTCTCGTGTATTTTCAATTCCCACATACTAAGATGAGCAGTGTGTGCATTTAACTTTCATAATTTATATAGCAAATGAAATCCAAATTCATTCTCTCAAATTCATCTTTCCGAACATAGCATTGTAAAATTTCATTTTTGCTGTCAATGAATTACAAAATTCATCGCTGTAATAGGCTTGGCTGGTCTAGGAAAATCAGGCAGCATACCCTGTTAGAAATAATTTTAGTATGAAATAATTTTCAACCATGTATTTAAACTTTCGAAACAAACTATGAACATCTGATTTATTTTTCATTGGATATAGCCAAATGTATCTTGTGCAATTGATCTAGAAAGGCAACATAATATCTAAACCCATCAACTGAAGTTATTTTGGCAGGACCCCAAAGATCTATGTCTAGATCTAGTGGTTTAATGCTAACTATGGTAGAGATAGAAGATGGAAGCCTATGACTATTATTACAGC
Organism: Adansonia rubrostipa; assembly: GCA_038381775.1. NCBI lineage: Eukaryota > Viridiplantae > Streptophyta > Magnoliopsida > Malvales > Malvaceae > Adansonia > Adansonia rubrostipa. The sequence continues at coordinate 10,222,670 of JBBYHM010000003.1, read as the reverse complement.
AGCAGAATCACCAAAGTGAGATTAAACTAAAGAGGAGCAAGGCAATGAGTTTTTGCTAAGTACTTTTTGAAGAACAAAGAACGATCGATGACCGGTTCTTTGATGCCAAGTGGAAGAAGTAGCTTTGATCCCAACAGATGCTAGTGCCGGTGACTGAATGAGTGGTTCTACTGTTGGAAACTCATACACGCCAGCATTATTCAGGCGTCGAACTAGTGGTTTCCTCGTGTGCTAGTTCTTCACCAAGAAAAATGTGGGAAAAAATTCAACTGACACTTTATTAGTATCACATAATTTAGAGACTGAGATTAAATTTTTATTTGCTTTAGGTACATACATAACATTGTTTAACTGAAAAGAGTAGGTGTCAGATTTTAAGAAAGTACAGCGAATGCCAGTGATTGGAAGGCCTGCACATCAACAATATAAAGAGTTTCAGTTCCTCCATAGTTTGAAGAAATGCTTAGATTCTGGAGATTGGAGGTGACATGGTGTGATGCACCAGAGTCTACGAGCCAATTTGCACGAGTTTTGGAGCTTATAGCATGATGATCTATTGAGGTAGATGACCTTGGCTTGATTCTAAAACATGTGTTAGCCAAGTGACTACTTTATCACAGTATTGGCAGGTCATTCCTGCAACATTTGAAGCAGGCATATTCCTACAGAATTGTCTTCTGGGATTTTAATGACCAGCGTTGTATTTGGTTTGAATCGCATGGCGCCTGAATCTTCATTATTGGAATAGGCCGGTTTAGTAGCAACATAGGCAATGGAAACAGCAATGTCGGGTAGGGAATCATGACGCTTTAGTGCTTCTCCATAATCGGTAATTTTGTCAATAATTCTTCAAATGAAATATGACTCTCTGGCTCGGATGGCAAGCCTATTTCTTTGAACTCAGGGCCAAGAAGTGCATGTATTACCAAATCATCATCACTTATAGGGGAGTTAGTAAGAACAAATTCACCAGAAATACTTCTAAGCACTTGGAAGTAACTAGAAACAGACCTATTTTCTCTAGGCTTAGTGAGATTTTCGTTGAGATTCATCATTTGGGACCTTGACTTGTTTGCATTCATGTTTGTTATTTTATCCCTGGCATGTCTGGAAGACCGAGATAAGGCTATAAAGAAGGCTACATTTTAGGAGAAAAATATGACACCATTTAGTAGTAACTGGTCTTATACACTCTAGTGCCCATATGCAGGATTGAGCATCATTTGTGAAGAAGCAGAGGTTTCATTGACGAAGAATTCAGGTGGGCAAGGGAAAGAGCCATCCATTATATCTAGAAAGCTTGTCGCCAATTAGGAGAGAATTGAACTATCCTCGCCGTGAAGGAAAGTCTAAGGCACTAAGTTTGATAGGAAGTTGTGCAAGAGCATTGATAGTAATAAGTTGTTGTTGATCAGTAGAAATGGTGGTGGATGATAGTAGAGTGATGTATGGAGTAGTGGTAACTTTAGAACTGGTTTTTGGGTGCAAAAAGTAAAACAATTTGTAGAGGTAGCCACTGTGTAAGGTAGAATTTTGACAGATGTTGAAGGTAATACATAAGTAAAGGACAAACTGGTTATTAACATGATCGAAGGAAAAAATAAACTCCTTAGGGCATTGATAACTCTCATACCACAAAAGAGGGTGAGAAGTAGAGGATTTAGATGGTGAAAGGCACAACGACTTTTCATTCAATACTGTCAATTTATGTCTGGTGAGAATCTAAGATAATCTAAAACTATTTGAAATGACGATAAAATTACAAGATAATAAGATTGGTTATTAATTTACATTTGAAATTTAAACATAAAGATAAGATTTATTTTCCAACAATTTCCTCTCCCCTTTCACGCTCAAAGACTAGACAGGAGGGGACAAGTTACACTACCTGGTATGACCACATTCGGAAAACAAGGGCATTTAATTCAATTTTTGTCGTGATGAAAACTGAAAAGCAATGAAGGAGACCTTCTACATTTCTGTTTGTAAAAAGGTGAACTCCGATGTGATTGCTCGCTTGTCTTTCTATTTTTGTTTCATGATGTGAAAGGAAATGAGACTGAGCCAATTGCTAATTTTCAGGGCCTAAAGGACAAAAGCTATAAAGGCAATGGGCGGCATTTTCACCAAAGCCAACTGTTGGTGTGTGTTTCATTGGTTATTATGCAAAAATATATATAACATATATCGATTTCATAGTGATATTTGATGGAGACATTAAACACAAGAGAACGTGCAAGCTACTCAAACGTCGTAAATGTACTAATTTTGGATGACTCAATCTCAATCCTATCTCCAACATTAAGAGTTGGGATTCAGCTATATGAATATAACATCAGATTATATGTTCATCTTTGTTAGTATAACAATAAATTTATTTAATTCAAATGAATCAAAATCAATGATATCCAATTTTAAATAAATTGAGTTTGACGACTTTTTTCAAAAAAATTAACGATCCTGAACCAAAGGGAAGTACGGAACTTGGACATTTAATGCTCAAAGATGGTTCAAGGAAAGGGAAGGATAGAGAAAAGTAAAAAAGAAAAAAAATGGCAAATCTTGTTTAGGCCAGCGAACAAAACATAGGCAATCAAAATCTGAGGTTGCAGAGTTACAGCACATATGTAATTTGACATAGACAGTTTACCTAGAGGAAGTGGTCAGTACTGATTTTCAAAACTGGTGCGTGACATGCAGAAATCAAGAAGATCTACCCCATAAATTGGTTCATAAACCACAGTTTTAAACAGAGTTATTTCCTCAATAAAATCTGTCTTTTACTACCATCATAAAGACAAGACAAGATCATAAATTTGGTGACATGTGCCACCCTCTGTTCTGATTTAGGCAGGTTTCCTGACTCAAAGCTGAAAAAACAATGTAAATAGTAAAAACATAAAAGATGTAAACATATTTAAGATACACTACTGATGGGACAAAAATTAATGAAGGTTAGAATCCTAAATTCTGACATTTACTTGATTAACATTGGTGAACACCAAATAATGCAACAAAAAATGGGTTAATTCTCTAAACAATTTGTTTGTTTCCCTTTGAATAACCCATTTTCACGTGCATGCCAAAAGCCAAAAAAAAGGGAAGCAAAACCCAAAAAATCAAATTTTACAGTCCAAGATGATAGGACACTTTCATGAACCACAGAGGCCATCATCGTCACTCCTACCTCAACTTTCTTGTCTCTGCCTTTGTTTTTCTCTTGCCCAGGCAGCCGCCCCCCTTACTCAAAAAACACTTAAAAGTAGTTTTAAAATATAGCCCATTGAGAGTTGAGACTCTCTTCCATGGTGGTGCCCAACTCTAGGTGCACTGGACAAGCAAGCATTACTTTCAAAGTTTGCATTTGTCACCTCAAACTCATTTCCCACCCAAAACCCAATAACACCAACAAAGGAAAGGCATTAGAAGAATAAATTAGAAATGCTACTACATAATAATTAAAGCATAAAGAGATTGGAAATCCCAACACGAAAAATTCTCATATATATATATATATATATATATCAACATCAACTGATTATATATTAAATGGGGTTTTGATATAGTAATACTACACATTTTCCCAAAAGATAAAAAAAAAATTTTACAGTGACAAAGGCTGAGTAAAATAAAACAGTGTAGAGCATCCAAGTCTGCATCGTTTTAAGGGACCTCAACAATTTACTTCACTCCTATCAATTTACTGCACTAGTTTCTAACCTCCTACTACTAGTTTCCTGTCTTTTGAAGCTTTGTTTTTTCCTTCATAAACTAAATCCAAAAGAGGAAGTTAGTGTCACTAAAATTAAAAAAAAAAAAAGAAAAGAAAAAGATCAGCAAAGGGACCAACATAGCCGTTGGTTTTACCGACATTATGGGACAAAAAAATAGTGTATCATAATAGACAATAAAGAGATTGAGCCGAACCCGCCAATATCACCGCCATCGTCGCCACCACTTCACATCACCAGAAGCTGAATGAAAAGATTAAGAAGAGAGCTTGTTGTAAAGATTGGACTTTGAAGAAAATAGGGTTCCTTCTATTATTGCCATTGCCCCAACCTTCATATGAGCCTCCAAAACCCATTTGCTTCTCAAAAATTCCGATGGAAAAGCGCAATCTTGCTGCAATTTTTTTCGTAGATGGATTCACAGCAATCACCATTCCACCACTCTGGAGCTTTGCTTCCGCTTTTGCCCCCACCAAAGGCCTATCATCATTAAGAAAAAAAAAACCAAAGGCTGAGAAAACAAAAGACGAGCTTTTTCAAACACTACTTCCCAGAAAATAACAAAAGGAAAGCAAAGAACAAACACGTTGGAGAGTGCAAAATTGTCACTAGCATAAAAAAGAAACAATAATGAAAACAAAGAAAGGCTTGGTTTCTGTACGTTTATTTCCCTTGACAATGATGGGTTTTCTTGTCTCAGAAAGAAAAGGTTGAAATATTTAAAAAGTGAAAAAGAGAAAGAAAGCATTTCAATGAAGAAGAAGATGAAAAGGAAGTAGCCGCTGAAGGCATTCAATCTAAAAACATAATGAGGCCAAGAAGTAATAATGTGGGCAAATAAATAAGGGTATTCGGTTTTGTTTGGTACAGTCTGGAGGGATGGCTTTTGGGGTTTTGCCTTAACCACAGCTCAAATTTCAACCCCACCTTTCAATTTAGTTTGCCCCAGAAGCCCCAGATTAGCTAGATTTGCGCAAGCAACCTCTGTCGTCTTCTTGTTTCCTTGCCTACCCTTCATCATTTCCGAAAATCCCTTTATCGCCTCTTTTCCCCATGTTTAGGGGATCCACATAAACATGATAATACTAGTGTCGCTCTCCTCTTTTCTCTTATCTTATGGATTTTTCTAACGTTCAAACTTCAAAATCATGTGCCAGTATTTTTTTTTCTTTTAATTCTGACTCTCCTGACCGAACCAGCAGCAGAGACTAGGCCAAATTTATCGAGACGACCACCACAACAAACCCCCAACACCCCCCCACACTGGTTCTCTGCCTAACATTCATTTTTATGGAGTCTAGCTACGTAAGCACCTACATGGAGCCTTTTTCTTCGTTCAATGTGGATAGGGTTTGGGACTTTGGGGTCCCCTTTGGTCAAACAATTGCTACATCCATAATTTTCTTTTGGAGGGGACTGGCTGGGTTCCTCCAGTCTGAAGCGTGGAAACCAATCATAAATGACAAAACAACAGGGTTGGTTCGGTCATTTGGCTCTACGGGTGTTAAAAGAAAAAGCCCCCCGAATTTTGGGAAAAAAATATCTTAAATGAATAATTTTAATTGAATAAGATCATAGATAACGTGATAAAAAAATTCATGATATAATTTTTTTATACGATGTGAATTTCTTTAGTCCTTTCGTGTCTAAGTGGCTTCTGTTGCTTGCTTCCATATCCATTTGTATGAATTATTAAACTAAATACACCTTTGCTAGATATTACCAGTTTAAGACCAAGCACCCTGTTAAAATTATACCCCTAAGCTTCATCCATTTCTTGTTTAGGCAGTCACTTAAGCAACTCTGACTCAGACTGAGGTTCAGGTTCAGTTACGACGGTGTTTGCCCTGTAGGAGCGATCGTCAATCCATCTGATTTCCTGGGCAGTTAATTAGGATTTTGACTGAACAATGTAGGAGAATGCTGGGGCAGGGAATTGGAATGGAGTCAATCAGGACTATTAGCCACGTGTACGGTAATCGATGTAAGATGCATTATTTGATGCACTATATATCTATGCACTAAAGATAAATTACGAAATATTATCTATTAAAAAATATAATTATTTTTATTTATTTTTAAGATTAACTATCGAAGTCATACTATAATTAAGATATAATTTATAAATATGTAAGTCGAAAGTATATCAAATACACACTTTACAATAGATAGTACAACAAAGCTTTTGTTTGTTTGGTATATATCGCTACCAACGCCAATAATGAATCAAGCTCGATAGTAGAGACATGATAACATAGAGCAACAAGAGACGGGATGTTTGGTATATATCGAAGTCATCCTATAATTAAGATATCATTTATAAATATATAAGTCGAAAGTATATCAAATACACACTTTACAATAGATGGTACAACAGAGCTTTTGTTTGTTTGGTATATATCGCTACCAAGTGCCAATAATGAACCAAGCTCGATAGTAGAGACATGATAACAGAGAGCAACAACAGACGGGATGTTTGAGGAAAAGTCACATATTCTCAAATACTTAGATATCTTTATATAATTTATCGTATTATAATTATGTTTAAAATTTTTTATATTTATATAAATTTTAAGATATCAATAATTTATATTACATAAATATTAAAATATTAATATATTTATATTTTAATCATATTAATTTTTTATATCAAATTATATTTTATTTTATTTTATTTTTATATCGTATAATTATATTGAATGCGGTAGTTTTTTCTAAAGGAAAATCAAGAAAGAAAATGGGAGGGAGAGATGTACCTGAAAGAGAAAGTGAGGCAGCTATGGACCCAAGATAAGGATGAATCATGAATCTTTATCAAATGGTCCTGATTAAAACTAGTTCTTTCATCTGCAGTAGAAACCTCAAGAACAAAACAAAAAAAAAAAAACCCATCCTGAGGAAACAAAGAACAATGGGAAAAAGGGATATGTTGAATGAATATATAGCGTTGGTTCACGCAGAGAATGGTGGTTCTGGTCAGGAGGACGCTCAAAATCCTTTGAAGTTTAAATATTAAGGCTAAGAAGTAAAGAACAATGGAAATTAGAACTATCATAGTTTGAATATAAAATAAAGTAAAAAAAAGATTGGGATTTCAAGGATATCAATAATCTTCTAAAAAAAAGATCAGAAGACTGCTTTCGGTGAGTTTTGACTGAAACCATGGCAGATACAAATATCGTGTACAAAGAACAAAGATGCATAAATCTTTTATGAGTTTAAAAGCATCTTTGTTGGGGAGAGAAAGGTGAGAAAGTAACGTATAACCTGGGCAAGAAAAAAAGTCATTCGTACCAAACAGTTTTCAGGAAAAAAAGCAAAAAACTTCTCTATCAACAGCCCAAATTCCTATATAATATTATAGGTTTTTTTTTTTTTTGACAATAGGTGATGATGTGAATAATGAGAGAGAGAGGGAGTGTAAATGTAAAGAAACCTAACTATAACACACAAAATTCCAGGAGAAAGGAAAAATGATGATAATTCAGAGTTTTCTAAACGTTATTGTACGGAAAAAGGCAACAAGTTTCTTAAACGCTTATATTATAATTAATTAATTAATATTTATTTATAAAAAATTACGTAAAATTTATGTTTATAAATAATATATTTTATATAATTTTTAATTATAATTAAATAATTATAATATTATAATAAAAAAATTATAAGTGAAATGTTTTCATTTCATCTTGTAATCTAATTTTTAAAAATTTTCATTATATACAATAAATTAAAATAATAAATAATTATATAGTAATGATATAATTATATTATTTTTTTAATGTTATAATTTATGCTATTTCTTACTATCAAGGTATTACTTAGCACTGATTCAATAAAAAAATATATACTTTAGTAAATATGAAAAGCAATTTACTATTTATACAACAAAAAATATATATATAGTTACGTAACAAAAGTTTTTCCGAATTTTTCCAGGAGAGGAAGAAAGGAATAGATAGTTTTAAAAGGTTTAAAAAAGTGAGTAGATTTTTCAATTTATGTGAGTGTTTTATGGGCGAGTGAATTTTGTTTTGGGTAAATAACTATTAAAATTAAAAGTTATTAAATTATTTTGATAATATATTTTTATTCATTCATATTTTACTTTAAATTAATTTTATTAAATTAATATTTAATAAATTTATGATATTATTTTAATATATTTTTTATATTAGCGTGTATATATATATATATATATAT
>JBBYHM010000003.1:10174006-10190937 GCA_038381775.1 Adansonia rubrostipa | reverse complement strand
AAAATTAAATTTAAAAAATATATTTTAAAAAAATAAATTATAAAAAAAATATAATATGGGCGGGCCTAAACGGGCTTAGACTATCTATTTACAAATATGGGCGGGCTTGGGCAAAATTCGAGGCCCATATTTCGGGCCGGACCGGGCTTGGGCAAGCATATTTAATGTTAATACTATGCTCAAGCCCGGCCCGAATCCGATCCGACCCGGCCCGGCCCAAGAGCAAGTTTAGTTATTAGCTCGCTGGGCCTATTTGATTTTATTTGATTTGATCTAGAATGTCAAGTCAAAGATCCTAGATTTTAACACAAAATAAATAAATAAATAAAATATGATATAAAATATAATATAAAATAAAAATAATATAATATAATATATGTTAACGTGTATATATATAATATATTAACATATTAATATATATAATAATTTAAATATAAATATAATATAAAAATAACACTAATATAATATAAATTCATAAATAGATAAATTGAATTGAGTAAATTGGTTGGGGATTTAGCTTGGGTCAGACAACCCAATGCAATCTTAGGTTAGTGTTTAGACCAGGCTGCAGTCTTGAGTACTGTTAAGCCCATTTACCTCAATCAATGTTTTATTTTTAAAATTTTTCATAGAATAAAATGAAGTGTATAATCACATATATCATATTAAAAATAAAAATACACAAACCCTAATCAGCTAACAAGCATGTAATCTCCCAAAAAAATCATTGCTAAGGTTTTTTTTGTTTAATATCGTTATTTTTATTTTTGGTCCCTAAGAGAAGCTTTTTGCCCTCTTAAAGGAAACTATTTGATATGTCAACTTCAATGTTTAGAAGTATTCATGAGTTGGATCAATTTCAGATTTGGATAATTTTTTTTATTGTTTAGATCTGATCAAAAGTCTATTTTTCTATTTAAAAACATATATTATAATATTACAAATTATGTTATATTAAAATAAAATTTTTATTTTATAAATAATGATCAATTTGGTCTAGGTCTGATCTAATATTTAGATAGATTTCAACGTTAGTTGAAATTGTTTAGATTTGCTTTCCTTAAGGCTTTAATTAGATATTTATATTTTTATTCATTTATATTTTTTATCTTTTTGTGTCTATTTATTTTTTTAGAATATTGTTGTAAATTGTTGGTAATTTGACTTATTTTATCACAGTCTTGTTATAAATCCTTATAGTGAAGTTGAAATTGTCAAAAACAACTATGAATTTTACTTTTCTTTGACATATTCAACTAATTAATAAGTTGGGACTTGGGAACTTGGCAATTATCATGGATAAATTTAAGTTTAGGGTTTAGGATTGATTGTAATTTTACTATAGCCATTTTTCATTTGGGGATTTTCTTCTTCATCCACAACAATTCTCAAATGAATTCACAAAAACATCTTGTTCAATGTTTCATGCTTTACATGCGCTTGCTTTTCCATAGAAAGCCTTGGTATCAAAGAGCCATGGAGAGGGCATCCGACTGGAAAACTGTTCCCAAGACTGTCGAAATCCGTACCACGAATGCTACGTTGTGGAAAACCATTGTCAAACCTACCGAAATTCCCATGGCGAATGCTACATTATGGAAATCAATTCCCAAATCTGCTGAACTCTCATCAACTCGTCCCAATGGAGAGAAGCTAAGGAAATGTACTTCCCTAAAGGTTACCACTTCGTTTACCAGGGTTTGTTTATGTGTACCAATATCTTCCTACAATGACGTTCTTCGTGCCGATGTTCACCCTAGAAGAAGCAACATTTACCCTAAGTCAAAGCCGTTTCCCTTGTCACAAGAAAGGATGCCTAATGCGAGACTTAGCACGGAAGTAAGAAGAGTTTTTCGTGGAAAATCTTTGACGGATAATGTTTTGATGAGGAGATTTGTTGTGGAAGAAGAAGCAATGATGCAAGTTAGGAGAAGAAATCAAATGGAAGTTATAAGGAGACGCACTATAAGAAGGAATATACTTGGCCCTAGTCCTCTTAGTAGAATGGTAATGGCTGAGAATGAAGAAAAATTTTAATTTTCCTTTTTTAAATTTACCCAACATTTCTCTTTAGTTTAATTTTTTGGATTGGCTATATTTTTGCACCATTCAATGTGTACTCTTTGCCATTAATTCAAACAAATTCCAATGGTGGGAAAATTTGCAAATGCTAGAACATAAAATAACAATGTAAATTACTTTTTTTTTAAAAAAAAAAAGTTGATTCAAATTTCAATATTTGAGTTGAGTGGGATTTATCTATCTATTATTGAATCAAATATTTACATGCAAAATTATATATTAAATATTCATATGCAAATTTAGATACTAATTATTGAATTAAATATTTGATTCAATATTGATAATTGACTTTTTACCTTTCAATATGTAATTTTTCTAATAAATCAAACAAATACAATTGTGGGAAATTTTGCAAATGTTAGAACATAAAACAGCAATGGAAATTACTTTTAAAAAAAGAAGGTAAGATTCAAATTTTGGTATTTGAGTTAGAATCAAGTTTCCGTGTCAATTATCGAATCAAATATTTGCATGCAAATTAATTTATGTATTCAATGTTCATTTATGAAATTATATACTAATTATCGAATCAAATATTTGGGATACAAATTTATGTATCAAATATTCGAATACAAATTTAAATCTCAATTATTGAATCAAATATTTAGATACAAAACTAATAAAATATTTATATCTTTGAATCACTCAAATTGCTTGTACGCCACTCTACACAAAACCATGCTGAACTTATAAATCAAGGATAGTAGTTACTTAATCTATGTCACACTTACAATGTTAGGTTATTTTGTGAGTAATAATGTCATTTCAATGCACAATTTTTTATTTTTATTTTTGCTTTTTGTCAACAACCACTTTGACAACTAGCTTCATTATGCTTTCTCTATATCTGTAATTGCTAATTATGCTGTATCTTTATTCTACCAATATGTATCTTATATTTTCCTCATAATTGCCATGATTTAAACTTTGGATTTTTTTTTTCGGCACTTTACTTGTGTAAGGCTCCATTCAATATGGTTGCAAATGAGCCATTGCATCATTGGCAAGATTTTGGATTATAATGGTTATGTCTAGTTTCAATAATGCTTCATTCAATTAATAATTTTACATGAACCTGTAATTTCATTAAAAACAAAAGTTATTTTAATTAGAGGTGTCAATCAACGGTTCGGGTTAAATTTGTTTGAGATATTTAGATTGTATCTTTTAGGTTTTTTTAGGTTCAATTCTTTCGAGTATGATATTTGAGTTGAGATTATTCGAGTTTAAATCATTGAATTCAGATAATTTCAAATTTAAATTATTGAGTTAAAATAAAATCAATTTAATTTCAATTCAAACTTTTAAGTTGTTTTTATTGCATCATTTCAAAATCAGATTTATTTGTATTTGGGTTATCACAATTTCAAATTGAATGGATTCAAGTTATTGACCCTTTTAATCAAATTGAAGTGGGTTGAATTGGATTAGGAATTTGATTGATTTTTTGAATTTGAACCAATTTTGTTAGGCCTAGTTATAATTAGGTCAAAAGTGAATTAATACTATATAAAAAGGAAATTTGGTGTTATTGTATATATCGAAAGAGTAATGAGTAGGTTAGATGAATGGCTATATCAGGTAGTCCTTATTCCCTAATCTTAGCATCTTCAATTACAATTATATAATCAAGGCTGTGTTTGGTGAACAAAATTTATATGTGATATTGTTGAAAATAAAAACTATTTCACATACAAATTTTGCATTTCAAACTCTTTGGCTGGATAAACACAAGTAATTTTGAGCATTTCAACTGGGAATTCAAGCTCTATTTCAAAAGAGCAAGAAAATAAACATTGAATCAAATGCTTCATGCTAAATCTAATTTCTTTCTAGGGGTTTTTTGTTATTGTCTTGGAGTTAATTCAAATTAGAAATCTAAGGTCAAAATAGCATGAAAAGTTAACAAAGTAGGTAAAAACTCTAGGTTATGCAATGCGTCAACCCTTTCTCATCCTAGAAATCTCGAAATTGGGAGTTGAACTACTTCCAAATGAATTGATAATTTGTATATTTTATTGTCTCATAATCGTGATTAAGATATTTTATGTTTATATAAATTATGATACGTTAATAATTCAGATTCTATATATTTTGAAATACTCATAAATTGATTTTTTATTTGTGTAATTTTTTCATGTCATATTGCATTTTAAATATTTTATTATATCGTATCTAACATTACCGGTTCAAAAAAGAAGCTGTACAGTGGGCTAATTTCATTTTTTCCCCTTTTAAGTTCAATTTTATTCATTCATGGTTTCGCTTCGATGGAGGGGAGACGGTTAAGGCAAGCAAAATATTGAGTTCAAAACAAAGCATATATATATATTCCAATAATATTAGTACTTGTCTTATTAATTAGTGTATTTTTAATTACTGTTCAACCAATAAGTTGGCTTTACTTTCTTCCAAATTTACGATTGTATTTTGGGTTTTGCTAATGAATGTATAATAGCAATTTAAGTTGACAATGCATTAAAATTTATAATAATAATTATTAATTATTATATTTAATGCAAAATATTGTAGAAATATCAGGTTATCTAACTTTAAAAATCATTAATAAAGTCTCCTTTTTCTCATAAAAAATGTTGCTTACCTACCATACCTTTCCCTTTCCTTCCTCTTATGAAGTTTCCTTTACATCTCTTGTGAAATTGACTACTTTATATTCTTTTGTTTTTAAGATTTTGTTGTAAAAAAAGATAAAATTTGATATATGAAGTAACGTCGGTTAAAACTTACATCCTTGAATTATCTCACTTATAAAAAAAAATTAATATATAAATATTAATATTAAATATTTTAATTTTTAAAATAATAAAACAAGTTTATATGATTGAACTGAATCTTAAACAAATAAAATTTTTTTACTATTAAATCTAACTCAAACCAATCTATGAGAAAACCTGATGTAAAATAAACAATGTTATTTATATGTTCCAATAGTTAACAATAGGACAAATAAACAAACATATATATATATATATATATATATATATTCAAAAGTGATGATGATTATGATAAATGTCTTTAAATTTAAATCTTCAAAATTTGCAATCTACTATAAGTGGTCCTAAATTATATCTAATTAAAGAAAAAAGAATGTTCAAAGAATGTATGAACCAATAAAGAACAATGTGCAAAAATAATTGAAGCATAAAAAATTAATTTTTGCATGGATGACTTTTAGTCTTAGTTGTTGAAGGAAATCCCCATCATAAACGTGCACAAGAGAATGTTATTCTTAATCTTGTGACCTCTTTCCAGCAAAGATTTGAAGGATTCTTATGGGTTTAAATATATTTTATATTTAATACAAGTAAAAACAAAGGGAAACGAAAAGATAGATAGAAGTAGATGTATTCATAGCCATCGAGTTGGACAATTATGGGTTTAAAAATTATTTTTTTTACTTAAAATTCAAATTATTGAACTATTTATTTAAATTTAGTTCAATATAGGTTGAGTTTGTTGGGCTAAATAAGTTGCTCAACCTTTAAATACGTTTAGCTTTAAAGAGCTATGTTGAATTGTTTAAAATATATAGAACAATAATTTATACAAATTAGGCCAACTAGCATGTGACACCAATTTAATTGATAAATTTGTAAAAATAACCAAATTAAAATTATAGTGTAAATTGTAATGAATGTTATTTATGTATTTTGCCTTTTAAAAGAATTACTACACATATGACATCATCATATAACTTCTTCATTATTATAAATATGATATTATCATATAACTTCTTCACTTTTTTTTTTTTTTAAATAGGAGTATCCGCACAACTTACAAGTTAGATAAATTTTAAAAATATTACTTTTTTCATTTTTTTCACTTATCTTGTGAGCGTGTAATATCTAGTATTTATTAATGAACTTTCTATGGAGTCTTAGATGTGTTCATGAGCTAGGCGAATTACACAAACTTGAAAGTCTATCTAATATTTAGAAGGTTTGTACAAAAATACTAAACCTAAAAAATAGGTGTGGGCAAAAAAATTAGGCCTTGCTCTAGCATTCAAGGCTTGAGCCCGACTCAATCCGTCCTTCAATTATATAATTTATATTATTTTGTATTTATAAATTTTTTAATTTGAATCGTAGAAAGAATAAGCATATATAATATTATGTGCAAACATTAAAAAATATGTTAAGTTATCTATATTTTTAAACTTAATAAAAGAAAATTATTAAATTACTAAAAATTAATTTTTTTAAAAAAGTTATTCATATATATATATATATATATGAGTTTATTTTTTAAAATATTAATGTAAAATTTTTTATTTTCATAAATAGGTTAAGAGGTTAGATCATGTGTTTTACTTCTTTATAAATTATATATTTTTTAATAATTATAAAGAATATTTTCCATTTCACTAATTTGTTTATAAAGTCTAAAAATTTCAGTGGTGGGATAATTTCTTTTTATTTGTATAGGTACTTCACTTATTTGGGTATATGGCATTTGATATTTGTGGTGAAAAGCCAATACACTAATTTTTAGATTTTATGCAATTTTTTATTGGAATGGATAATTACATGATTATAATTAAAAGAATTATATATGAAATGGACGAAAATTTTATCACATTGTATATACAGGAATTGCCAGTTGGGTTGAAAATTTTCAAAAATAGTGCTAATAGAATAACACATATCCCTTAAAGTATATTTAAAGAAATAAAAAAAATAAAAAATGACACAGTGTATAGAATAATTTATATATATATATTATATTATATTATATATAATGGGATTCAATGAGTTGATATTATGAGTTCAGTAATACCAACTTAATTAAAAAATTACTAAAAGTTAAAATAAAATTTAAACAATAAAATAAAATTAGAGATATTTTGATTTTTTAATTTATTTTTACATATATACTTTTTTTAAATTAAAAACTATCCATTTTTATATAAAAATCTATATGTATTTAATTAAAAAAACTACATATTCAATTTTTTTTTAAAAGCACACACAAAATGGACATCTATAGACAACAACTTTATATCTCTCTATTATTATGGCGTGTCCCCATTTTTATAATTAAAAAAAAAAAGGAAAAAAAACCTCTATCGATGTAATGGGAATATAGACAATAGAATATTACATTGGAGGATACCAAATTCATATAATAAACTAAAGATACTTTACCCTACAAATGTTTCATTTCTCTCCTTAAAGAGGGAGACGAAGTATTTATTTTAAACACCTTGTATTTCATTTTTCAATCTTCCAAAAACAACTTTTAAATTAATATCAAGTAAATCTAAAACCCAAAAAAAAAAAAGAAAATAATTAATATATTAATAATTTTTATTATAAATAAATTCATATATATATATAAGTTAGAAAGTGTTTAAATATGTGACAATTTTTTTATTTACAAAATACAAATAAAATAATAATAAACATTCCTAGTTTTCATAGTTGAAGAAGATGTTCTTTAGTTTTCCTATTTGAATTCATTCTATTTTTTTTAAAAAAAAAAATTTCAATTTTAATTTTCAAACAAGTTTTAATTTTTAAATTATGAGATATTTAAATCCAAAAATTAATATATACATATCATATTTATATATTTTTATTTATTATAATATTTTAAAATATTATATAATTATATAAAATTTAATATATTAATAATTTATATTATATTAATTTTAATAAATTCTTACGTTATTATTATTTTTCTTATTACATTTATATTACATAATAATAATTCACAAACATTATGCGGCTCTTTGTGCCTCCACATAAATCATTTTGCACGCTACTCTCACGTGCTCTTTAGAGTGTTTAGATGCACATTTCCTTTTTAGTTTTTTTAACCAAAAAGTTTGCAGAGATCAATCATATACTTCAGAGATTCTTCAACTATGTGGACCCTTGAATTAATCCGACGGTTTGGGTGTATTGGGTCCCACATCCTGATCCATGTCCATGAGGCTTGCCCCCCACATAATCATTTTTCTCCATGTTATTACAAGACAAAAGCAGATGCTCGAGTTGGGTTACAGCCCCACCGCAATAATAGCAGGTGTTGAACACGCTCCTCCACTGCTGACTACGAAAGGAGCATTGCATTGATGCGACTGACCCTGCTGAAGCTCCTTTGCAACATTTCATCCGTCATTATTATTAAGACCTGGCAACTATATATTAAATATTAGACCATTTATATTATATATAATAGATTTTTTAATTTTGATCTGAATTAAAAATTTTAATTAACTCATCTTAATTTTATTTAATGTAATTTGATTAAAAAAAATTAATAATTTAAAATTAATTGATCTTAACTTTAAATAATTTAAATTTAAATTATCTGAATATAAATTGATCTGAATAATTAACTCGAAATAATTTAAACTCAAAATGAACAAACTCACTAAACTTGAATGTTAAACCTTGACCTGAAACCAATTGACTAAAGTATTAAACTTAATTATCTTGGATGTGAAATGACTCGAATCTAAAATGAACTAAACTTGATTAACTCAAGTATTAAATTTGATTGACTTGAACCCAAAATGACTTGAAACAAAAATGATTCAAACTTGAAATGATCTAAAATCAAAATAATCTAACCCAAAGTAGCTCAAAACCAAATGACCCGAACTTAAAAACTTAAAAATTTAAAAACACGAAATGACCCAACACGAATTGATCCGGACCAGACCCAAAACCAACATGATACGTCCAATTAATAGGTCTATTAAATATGATTATATGATATAAAAAAATTTTAAATATTATATGATATAAAAATAATATAAACATAATATGAATATATAAATCATCTAAATTTATATAATATAAATTATTAATACATTAAAATTTATATAAATATAATATCTTACATATGATCATGGTATCCTTTTGAAAATGCAATATAAGCATACTACTAGCTTCACCATCCAATAACCAATAAATTTATTTATGTGTTAAATTATTTATATAATCTTATAGATTTGATCTAAATATCGGGTCGAATAGAATCAGAGTTGATAGACTTTGACGGTCCATTAATTAGTATTATCTTTATTGCAATAGCCTCGTAAGTAAACTCACGTGATTCTTGACTCATCGTTACTTCCAGAAAAAAACCATGAATTGAGTCCTAGTTTGTAAGATGAACTAATTTGTTGACATAATGCTGGTCTTGAATTCAAAGAAATGTTGAATGTGCAAAGGGGCGGTTGGGAACGAAATAGGGCAAGTTGACCTAAAACTTGGACTTTGAACTCTACCCCAAATTTAGATTTGGTTAAAAAAGGGAACCTGTGTTTACTCTAGTTTAATAAGGACACATCATTAACCTGCAATTTGTATAGTATATCTAAATTATATTTACATAATTTATTATATGATAATTAATTTAAAATATTTTAAGTATATAATTTTTGATATATTAATAATTTATATTTTATAAATTTTGATATATTTGTGTATTTATTTTATATTTATATTATTTTTATATTATATTTTACATAATTTTAATTAATTTTTTTGTATTATTTAATTATATCGTGTTTAATATTATCAAATCTCTTTTATCTCTTAACCTAAAATATATTTTTTATAAGGAGAAAATTAAAGACTTACATACTAGGTCAAAAGCAGCGATTTTAATCAAAAAACGAAAAATATTTCTGGCTAGGGTGGAAGAAGCTTAATTTGTTGTTGGCTATGTCGAAAAAATAATACGACACGAACACATTAATATTTCAAACTATATATAATACGAATTATTAAAACATCAAAATTTATATAAGCATAATTATTACAAAGTAAAAGCACTACAAGGCAAGAGACTTTAAAGACAATAAAACGAGACGATCATAAGAAATGTACTATTTATTTTAATTTTAATAGCAGTGGAGATGAACATCATCTCTAATTTTATAGTATTAGTGATAAATGTTGCCTCCAAAATTTTCAGAGACATAGTTTTAGGGGACAATTGTTATGAATATTTTTTTGTCTCTAAAATTTTTAGTGATGATTTTTCATCTTTTAGAGATAATTAATGATTTTTTAAAAATTTTCAAATTTTATAGTAAAAATATACGAATATGATATAAATATATGAATAGTCAAATATAAATATATATATATATATATAATATTCATTATAATAATAATTAAGAAAAGAGAAAGAGTACCAAACATAACCGTTATGGTTGCTGTCCAGGTAGTCTTTCCATTGAAGTAAAGGTAGTTGAAGTTTGGCACATTGAGTAAGAAAGTGGCCAACCTCCCCTTTCTCTCTGTCTCTCATTTTCTTCATCATTTTTAAATGTATAATCATCATTGATCAGATTCAGCGGCAACCCTTTAATGATTTCTTCTTTTTTCCTTTTAATTTTTTAAAAGAAAATACCAATTATAAATCCAACAAAAAGTTAAAGGTGGCAAAAAGGAAAAGAAATTAGAAAAGTAGTTCAATTTCATGCACCCCAAAGCTACCAAAAGAGAAAGAACCAGATTCAAAGTTATATAGAAGAATTAATGTTAGAAAACATGACATTAGTTAAAAACAAATGTACAAAATAAAAACAGGGAATATAAGAAAATTAATTAAAAACGACAATCATGTTGTATAGGAAAGGAGAAGGAGGCTAGAAAGAACACAAGAGGGTCTTCTTTGCCTGGCTGCTACTGTTCTTCTTTTTTCTAGCTTCTTATAACTCAGCTTTTTGAAGTTCTTTGCAGAATTTGGAATTTCTAAGCTCTTCATTTAAGGTACATACATGTATGATCTCATATATATAAAGTTCTGAGTTTTTGTCAATTATGTTGCTCGTGATCAAGGTAATCTTTTTTTTTTTTTTTGGCTATGACAACCTTAACTTCTTAGAAGAAAGTTCTCACAGAGGAAGTTTATGCTAATTGTCAAGAATTCATTTATTATTATTATTTTTTAATTTATATAAAAAATGGTAAAATTTATCTTTCATGGGTATTTAACAAAACAAATTAGTTTGGACTTTCTTTTGTCTGTTTGCATATTTCTGCAAAGGTTTATGTATTTGGACTCATATATTAGTTTTGTCTATAATTTGGAACCTTTATTTAAGAAACAATTTTGTGAGTTAAAGCGAACCCCATTTATTTGATGATGTCAAGCTAGGAATTAGAGGCTGTGCTTTTTTGTTTAACTAACACCAAAACCTGAATCGCGACATGAAGATTACTCTGTTTCGTCTTTGAATCCTTTGTTCATAAAGAGCTTTTTTAATGTTGTTTTTGTTTGATTCATTCCTGGTGGTGGATATGACCTTAGATTGAGCTTTCTGCAGGCGGCCTCCTAGGTATGGCACTATGAATTTTTATAGTATGCTGTAATTTTAATTCGACTTTCAATGAGTTCTTGTCAGGATTTTCGTGTTGATCTTGTCCTTATGAATCATCAAGCTAATTTTGTTATTATTGTGTGTTTACAAAAGTTTTCAGGTCTTAGTATTTGTTGTTCATGAAGAAACTTCTGTATCATGGAAACCTGAAAAGTTTCCAAGTCATAATATTTATCAGCCAGTTTCATCAGATTTCATGGTTGAGAAAACTCGAACCCTAGAGTCTGCTCGAAACAATCTTTGCCAAGAAATGTTATGATTATGTACCCGTTTTCATCCTTGTCATTCACTGTAGGTACTATACCATATAAAACGACAATTGCATTAAATCTTTTGTATACTTTTATGTCTACAGATAGAAGGATCGACATTTTCGGGCATACATGATTAAATCTGCGGACATTTAGTTTTTCTGTTTCTTCCCATGCTTAGGCAAACACAGTAGTGCTGGCAGTATGGGAAAGAAGGGAAGTTGGTTTTCTGCAATTAAAAGAGTTTTCATATCGCAATCCAAGGAAAAGCTAGATAATGTAAGTTTATGTTTAACTCCGGTGCATTAGATGATATCTATTGGTTAATTTTATTATTCAAAAAACCTTAAAATTTGTGTACAAGATTCAAAAACGCTTTATGTTTTCAAACCGGAATGAGTTTACTGATTAAATAGAGCATAAGAACTCTGCATTTGGAAAAATAATTGAAGGAAAAATGGGTAGAATTAGTTACCTTCTGATAAGCTATAGATGCATTGAATTCGACAGTGAAATTTCGAATTGAAGTCAGTCTTGCTATATAGTTAGCTATGGAGCTTTCTGAATTTGTTTCCTAGATAAAGCAAGCAATGTCTTGGTACCAAGTTGCACTGCATGTATCTCGTGCATTCCAAGTACCACTGCGAATTTTGCTGAGAGGATTACTATATGTTTTCTATGGTGAAAATCATTTCAGGAATCAGACAAAAGAAGCGTTAAAGATGGGAAGAAGAAAGGCCTAGGAAAATTGAGGCATGGAGAAACCAATTCCTTCATTCCCCTCTTCAGAGAGCCCAGCAGTATTGAGAAAATACTGGGGGAGGCTGAAAGAGATCATAAACTAATATTCCGGCCTCCCACACCTCTGGAGCAGCCAAGAACACCGCCTTTCGTGCCTCATAGAGTTGCTTCTCCTCGGGTTCCTTCTCAGAGGACTGCCTCTCCTAGGGCTGCTTCTCCAAGAACAGCTTCTCCACCACGAGCTAGTTCCCCTAGAGCTGCTTCTCCACTACCGCTTCCAACTCCACCTCCGCGAGTTGCCTCTGCAAGAGCTGCTCCTTCTCCGAGAGCTGCTCCTCCTAGGATTTTTCATCCTCGACCTGAACCAACTTTAAGGAACCATCATGCTTCAGCTACAAAAATTCAAGCAGCCTATAGAGGTTATATGGTAAGTCATTTACTTCTTCTTATTAACTGAAATTCCAAGTACAAATTCATTGGGTAACTAGTTCGACAAGACAAAACAATGAGGAATATTTCACAATTGAACTGAATAACAGCATAACAGATTTAATCTTATATGTCTTGCATCGATATTTGATATCCGAACTTGATTATCCTGAAACTTGAAATACAGGCAAGGAGAAGTTATAGAGCTTTGAAGGGCCTTGTGAGGCTTCAAGGAGTTGTGAGAGGTCGCAACGTGAAACGTCAAACAATAACCGCCATGAAATATATGCAGCTTCTGGTTAGAGTTCAGTCTCAGATTCAGTCACGCAGGATCCAGATGTTGGAAAACCAAGCACGAAGACAGGCTCAGTTTAAGAATGATGAAGCAGAGAGTGCCTTGGGCAAATGGACCTTTGGCCAGGCAGTAAGTTTTTGTTCGATGATTGTGCATAATCTTCTTTCCTTAAAGTAGCTACACCTTGTCAAATCTAGAGATGCCCCTTAAGCCTAACCATTTGAATCATTGAAAGCTCTCATATAAAAATGAAATGAACCGTAAAAAGAAAGAATCGATCAACTTCCATAAGCCTTGGTTGTTCCTTTCACCTTGAATGGTTGTCCTTTGCCTATGAAGTCTCTGGATCATGAGACCTTGGGAAACTTGGTGAAACTTAGAGATCGTGCATTCTGTTTTTTTCGTACATATTTGCTTGATATATTGCTGTTAAAATGAGTAACTTAGCTGAATGTTGGATCAGTCCGAGGCGGGCAACGACAACTGGGATGATAGTGTGCTAACAAAAGAGGAAATAGAGGCAAGAATGCAGAGAAAGGTGGAGGCAGTCATCAAGAGAGAAAGGGCCATGGCCTATGCATATTCCCACCAGGTACTTTTATTTTTACTATAGCCCACTCCAGTTTCATCTCTCTCATGTTGGGTGGTTTATAGAGTCATATTCTTTGCTAAATGCCTCTAGCTGAAACCTATGTTACCTGTGCTCGGGATCAACTGTCGGATATAGTTATATGTGTCAGACACAGATACTTTAGGGAAAATAAAGACTCCGGGTAACATAGGCTGAAACAATACTTAGTCCTATGCATAAATTTCTTGTTTCCTTATCCTATACCTTGTTTCTCATTTCTCAGTCTTCTGTTATTTTAAGCTTTCTAGTTATTTTTTCTTTTCTTTTTTTTTTCATTTCCGATAGAAATCGAACAGATGAAGTGATCTCAAGGGATCATTTTAAGTGAGAAGTGGCTTCTGAATGTCATAAGTTCGTATATATTTTATATTTACATGCAATTCCTGAAATCACTACGTTCTTTGAACATTTCATTAGCAACATTGAAGACGTTCTTTCGAATCATGATTTTAAAAGTTTTCTGCATTTTACAGCTATGGAAAGCTACTCCGAAATCACCTCACATAGGCATATCAGACATTCGGTCTGGCAGATTTCCATGGTGGTGGAACTGGTTAGAACGTCAACTAGGTGCTGTCAGTGCTCCTGAAAGCCAAGGCATGAAGAGTTTCCAACTTACACCACCGAGGCCAACTTCCGAATTGAAGCCAAGTCCGAGGCCACTTTCAAGCAGCAGCAAGCAACAGCAGCAGTTCACCATTGACAATATCATGGACATTCCAACCCCAAAATCCACAAGGTCCACTATTCTGCCTGCAACAAGACCTATGCAAACTCCACCTTCTACTAGAATCCAACAGGCAAGCAGCTCCGGGTTGTTGAAATATTCAAGACCGAGAGCTAACGGAGTCAATTCGCCATTCAACTTGCCTTCGAAAGACGATGACAGCCTTACAAGCTGCCCACCATTTTCGGTTCCGAGCTACATGAATCCAACAGTTTCAGCCAAAGCCAAAGTGAGAGCTAGCAGTAACCCAAAAGAGAGGCTTATGGGGACACCAGGAAATGAGTCTAAAAGGAGGCTTTCATTCCCTTTGACACAAGGGATTGGATCATTTAAATGGAGCAAAGGTTCATTGTTTAGAGGCAAAGATTCAAGCTCTCAAAAGGTGGGATTAGATAAACCCCAATCACTTCAATCTATAGGCAATTTGAGTATGGATTCAACTGTTTCAATGCCTGCTACAGTTGGAAGAAAGCCATTTAACAGATTTGTGTGAATTTTTTTTTTATATTTTTTCCTTATTTTTTAACCTTTGATTACTTCTTTATTTTGGTGTTTTTTTTTTTTCCTCTTTTAAATTGAGTGTATGATGATTTGTTGAGTTATAAAATTACTGATGTAAAATAAAACAGAAACTATAGGAAAATGATGCTTTGAATGTCACAAGACTTGGGGTTTGGTGAGTTATTGTAGTAAAATTTTTGTCATTTTTTATTATTATTTTGAAAATTTTGTCTCCATTATTAAGTAATATTTTGAAAATATTTATGGGAATTATTGACAATAAATTTACATATAATTCAGTTTTAAAAAGTAATCGTAGACCCCACCCTTAATTTATGGATATGTGATAAAATGGGTTAAAAAACTGTTTGTAATTACTTTAAGGAATCACTGACTGTAATAGAAGGGTTTTTCATATTTATTGGACGTTATTTTTTTAACCATCTGAACAATTAGGGTAGAAATAAAATCAAGAATTGATTTGTATCGCAATATTCAGATTGATTTCGGTGTGATTTTATATTTGGTTTATAATTAAAAAAATCACAATTATTCGAATTAAATTAAATTTTATTTTTATTTATTTTTATAATAATATATTTATTTTTAAAATAGTAAAAAATTAAAATATTATACAAAAATATTTTTTAAATTTTTAAAAATTGATGAATTGAACCGACTTGAACAGGTGAAATTCATTTTTTTAAATTAATTATAAAATATTAATATTAATATTAAACTTTTTTTATATTTTTTTAAATAACAAAATAAGCTTACATGCTGAGTTGAACCAAGCAAAAAAGAATATGAACAAAATATTTTTAAAAAATCAATGAATATTTTTAATTGCGAAAAATTATTCAATGTTTGAAAGGAAATATTGATTTGCAGCCAAACTGAGCAAAGTGTCGCAAAAAAATATTACCAGTGTATTGTTAGTGTTAGAAATAAAATGATTCTGTCTCAAACCTGAAATCAGTAAAGGATAACTACAAGCAGAATTAACTTTTATCGGTATGATTCTTCTATCAACTCATGCATGCTTAAGCTCTAGTTCTCAATAATTTACTGTCTTTGCGAGTTCTACACGTGCTGATGCTTGTCTAGTGTGGATTGCATCGTCAATAAATCAGTATTCAAAAAAAAAAAATTTATAATAAATGATTGCTGTTAAGAGGAAAAGAGGGCTTAGAGACAAGGACAGAGCTACCTTGGTGCTAGACCTGTCCAAGAGCGTTCGATTGGGTCCTGCCTTAATTTTAATTTTTATGTTTTAAATTAATTTAATTTTATTTCATATAATTTTTAATTAAATAATATTTTTTATTTAAATTTAATTATAAAATATATCAATATTAATATAAATATATTTTTTTAATTTTTTTAATTAAATAAACAGTGATGTAATTCTAAGTGAGTTGATTGGTTAAAATCAACTTCAGATGAGCATTTACAATTCAATTTTTTGGGCCAGGGCCGCGGCGTTACCTTTTGATATCTCTCCTTGATGTTTGAGGTTTTGGAAATCCCCAACACATTTATCTCTCTCTCTCACTCTCTCTCTCTCTCTCTCTCTCTCTCTATATATATATATATATATGTACGTATTTATAAATTAAATATAATTAAATTGATTTCAAAATAAAATATGTATTTTAATTTTTTATTTTTATCTATGACTTAATTTTATACATTAAAATTTATTAACAATTATAATTATTAATCTCTTAACACCTAAAAAAATTAAATTCTTTTTAATACATTATACATTTATATTTTAATAATCTATCAAATAAATATATTATGCATTTATTTTTTGATTATTGGTTAAATTAAACATATTAATTTAAAAAAATAATTTTTTTATCTTTACGTGCTGTCAAATTTTTGACTAGCTTCGCTCT
>JBBYHM010000003.1:10162605-10173906 GCA_038381775.1 Adansonia rubrostipa | reverse complement strand
TTTTTAACCCATACTTGTGAACTTTAAATAATTTGGTAAAGATGTACAACATAATAAATATAATTTATATATATATCTATACATCTATTTTAATTATAATATCCTTAACTAAATTATATTGCAAATGAAATGAAATCAACTCAATTAAAAAAATATTTAAAAGTAAAATTAAATTTTTAATAATAAAATGAAATTAAGGTATTTAATTTTAATTTAAAAATTAACTATCGACTAAAAAAATTCACCATTTTATAAATATTTTTTAATTTTTAAAAAATAAATCTTCTCTAAAAAATTACTTATTTAATTTATTAACTTATTATTCTTTTTAAAATAAAATTTATTTTTCATTACAAATTGAGTTTGGCAAATTTTAATATAATTATAAATTTATAATTATAATGGTAATAATTATAACAAAAAAGATGGAGTACCAAACCTAACCGTTTAAATCAGTGGGCAATGGTTGCTGTCCAAATAGTCTTACCATTTAGGTAATGGTAGTTGAAAGTTTGGCACATTGAGTGAAAAAGTGGCCAACTCCATCCCCTCCCTTTCTTACTAATTTCTGATATCATGATCATCAGCAACAGCAACCCTTTGGACGATTTTTTTTCTTTTAATAAAGAAATACATTACTAATTATATATCCAACAAAAGGTGAAAGGTGGGAAAAGAAATATGAAAATGTTGTACAGTTTCATACCTCAAGCTACTAAAGAAAAGAAAAATAAAGAATTTATGTTAGAAAAGTTAGCAACTTTGTAATAACAAGGCAGAAAAAAAACAAAATAGAAACTCCCCCCCATGTGATTGATAAAAAGGCTAGGAATAAGCAAAATTAATGAAAACTAGACGACCATGTTCTATAGGATAGGAGAAGGACGTTAGAAAAGAAGAAAAAAGAGGGTCTTCCATGGCTGGCTGCTACCACTCTTCTTTTTTTCTAGCTTCTTATAACTCAGCTTTTTGAAGGGTTGTTTGCAAAATTTGGGATTTTGAAGCTCTCCATTTAAGGTACATATATGTATGATCTTTTTTTTTCTTTTTTTTTTTTTTTTTGGTTTTTTAGCACTTTTGTTCATATAAAGTTTTGGGTTTTTGTCAATTATGTTGTTCATGATCAAGGTAATCTTTTGTTTTCTTTTGGTTTTGTGTTCACTATGTTCTTGGTGGAAGGAGTAGATAACTGTAATTCTCAAAAAGTGAGCTTCTTTTAAAAAAAAAAATTTTTTTTGAAGGTACTAGTTTTTTAGTATTAAAATTTTCATGTCTTGGGATCTCTTTTGTATGAGTGTCAGATGTTGTTTTCCTGGAAAATTGCTGTCTTTTAACCTTTAAACTTCTCAGATTTCATTTTATATTTTTTTGGCAAGTATTTTATGTCCTCGAAACCATGAATTTCGGAAAATTAAAAAAGAAAATCCTCTAGTATTTTGAGTATTTTATGGTGAATTCTTTTGTTCTGCTCAGAGAACTCTAGCTTCCCAGAAGGACAATGCTTATTTTCAAGGATTCATGTAGTATTATTTTTAATTATATAAAAAAATGACAAAGTTATCTTTCATGGGTGTATAACCAAAACACTTTTTGTGGGGCTTTTATGTCTGTTTGTATATGTCTGCAACAAGGGTTTGTATGTTTGGACTGAAATATTATCTTTGAGCTTAACTTGGAACCTTTATTTAACAAAACAAAAGTTTGGGTTAAACCTATTCATTTCAAGTGAGACACTGGAGGCTTTTTTTTTTTTTTTGCTTTGGTTTAACTAAATCAGAAAACCGGATAAAAGATTCCCCTGTTTCTTCTTTGTGTCATCTGTTCATTTTGGAGTTCTTTTAGTTTTTTGTTTGATTCATTCATGGTGGTGGATGACCATAGCTTCGGGCCCTATGGCCTTCGTAATTTTAATTCCCTTTCTGATGAGTACTTTTGGGGATTTTCTTGTTGAACTTTGTTCATATGAATCATCCAAGCAAATTTGTTAATTTATGTGTTTACAAAACAGTTTCCAAGTCTTACTGTTTGTTCTTTATTATGAACTTTTGGATCATTAAAACCGCGAAAAGTTTCCAAGTCATAATGCTTGTCAAGCAGTTTAATCAGATTTCATGGTCGAGAACTCAAATCCTTGAGTCTGAATGAAACATTCTTTGCCCGAAAAATGGATGATAGATACTATAACTGTATAACAGAGTAATTACATTAAATCTCATGCATCCTTTTATGTCTGCAGATAGAAGGATCGACATTTTTGGCCATACATGATTGGCTCTGCTGAGTTTTAGTTATTCCGTTTCTTCACTTGCTTAGACCGACAAAGTAATGCTGGCATTATGGGAAAGAAAGGGAGTTGGTTTTCTGCAATTAAAAGGGTTTTCGTACCACACTCCAAGGAAAAGCTCAATAATGTAAGTTGATATTTTTAACTCTGGTGCATTGAGACTTCATAACTTCCTCTCTGGTTTCAGTTCACTTTAAGAAGCAATGTACTATTATTGTCGATGATATTTATTGTTTAATTTCATTATTTTTCTTATATTTTTGTTAGACAGAAACTTGAATTTTGTATATAAGGTTGAAACATGTCACTGGAAAAAAAGGTTCTATATTTTTAAACCCGAATGTGATTACCGATTAGGTAAGCATAAGAACCTGGAATTTGGGACAATGATCAAAATAGAAATGGATAGAATTAGTTGCCTTCTGATAAATAGTAGACTAGTCAGATTGTAAACTTTCTGATTGAAGCAAAGTCCTCGTAGCAAGTTTTGCTGCATGTATCTCATGCATCCCGAGCAGCAACATGAATTTAGTTTGTTTTTCCCCTCTAAGAAATGGTTTAGCATCTTTGGCATGTAAAAGATGATTTTTTTTTTCTAACCTAAATGTTACTGAGACAGTATCTTCGGTTTTCTATGTTTAAATTGCTTCAGGAATCAGATAAAAGAAGTGGTAAAGAAAAGAGGAAGAAAAGCCTCGGAAAATTAAGGCATGGAGAAACCAATTCCTTTATTCCTCTCTTCAGAGAGCCCAGCAGTATTGAGAAAATTCTGGGGGAGGCTGAAAGAGAGCATAAACTAATATTCAGGCCTCCGACGCCTCCAGAGCAACCAAGAACACCACCTTTTGTGCCTCATAAAGCTTCTTCTCCACGGGTTCCTTCTCCAAGGACTGCTTCCCCGAGGGCTGCTTCTCCAAGAACCTCTTCCCTTCCACGAGCTGCTTCTCCTAGAGCTGCTTCTCCAAGAACCGCTTCCCCTCCACGAACTGTTTCTCCTAAAGCTGCTTCTCCACCACTTCCACGATCTGCTTCTCCAAAAGCTGCTGCTCCTAGCGTTGTTCGTCCCCGACCAGAACCAACTTTAAGGAACCATAATGCTTCGGCTACAAAAATTCAAGCAGCCTATAGAGGTTATATGGTAAATCTTTTATTCTTCTTATTATCAGAAGATTTCAAGTTTGGTTTCATGGGGGCAACTGGTTTGAAAAGACAAAATAATGAAAAATATTTGGCCATTGAACTGAATAATAATATAGCAGAATATATTCTATATTTCACATTTTAAGGATTTATAAGAAGTACTGATGTGGGAAATTATTGCTTAGCGAAATGTCAGCATTTGCTATGAACAACTTTTAAATGGGCTCAAGTAACGACTGAAGTTTGCTTGGTTTGCATTGCATTGATATGTTTTGCATCGATATTTTAATCCCAGCTTATCTTGAAACTTATAATACAGGCAAGGAGAAATTTTAGAGCTTTGAAAGGCCTCGTGAGGCTTCAAGGAGTCGTGAAAGGTCAGAATGTGAAACGCCAAACCACAACTGCAATGAAACATATGCAGCTCTTGGTGCGAGTTCAGTCTCAGATTCAGTCACGCAGGATCCAGATGTTAGAAAACCAAGCACGACGGCAGGCTCAGTTTAAGAACGATAAAGAAGTGGAGAGTACCTTTGGTAAATGGACCTTCGGCCAGCCAGTAAGTTTTCATTGGTTTTATTTTCGATTCTTCTTTCTTCTAAGTTTCACCTAGAATGGTTTTCCTTTACCTATGAGTTCTCTGGTTCATAAGACCTCAGAGGGAACTTGGTGAAACTCAGAAATCATATTTTTGTGTTTGTTTTGTACATATTTACTCCATATGTTGCTGTTAAAATGAGTAACTTAGTTGAATGTTGGATCAGTCTGAGGCAGGCAATGAAGACTGGGATGATAGCGTGCTAACAAAAGAAGAAATCGAGGCAAGAATGCAGAGAAAGGTGGAGGCAGTCATCAAGAGAGAAAGGGCCATGGCCTATGCATATTCCCATCAGGTATTTTTACTAGCTCATTCCGGTTTCAGCCATATCATGTCGGATGGTTGGTTTATAAAGTCGTATTTTGGGCATATATCCTTACCCAAATGCCTCTAGCTGAAACAATGCTTTGCCCTACCATGGATGGTTTTCTTGTTTCCTTTTCCATTGCCTCATTCCTCATTTCTCGGACACTTTGTTGGTTAATATTTCTACTTTTTGTTTCTTATATACCATTTCCTATAGAAATTGAATGGATGAAGTGATCCTGAGTGATCCTTTGAAAATTTTTGTAGTATTTTACTTGCAATTCTCGGAAGCACTACATTCATTGCACATTTCATGTTCAACATTGATAAGGTTGATACTTAGAACAAGTATTGAAAAAAGTCAGTTTCTGCAAATAAACTGTAGCTTACGAGGTTTCTCTTAGCATGCATCTGTTCGATTTAGCATTCATCTCCACTTAGTTAAACTTGTACAAGCCTAATTACCATAAAAAATTTTCTAGTTTTCTTTCAGCTTTTGATTTAAAACCTTTTCATGTGCAGCTATGGAAAGCTACTCCGAAATCAGCTCACATGGGCGCATCAGACATTCGCACTGGCGTATTTCCATGGTGGTCGAACTGGTTAGAGCGTCAACTATCAACTGTAAATGCTCCCGAAAGCCAAGGCGTGAAGAATTTCCAAATTACACCACCGAGGCCAAATTCCGAATTGAAGCCTAGTCCAAGACTGCAGCATTCAAGCAGCCAGCAGCAACATCAGTTTACCTTTGACAATATTGACACTCCCACGCCGAAATCTACTAGGTCAACTACACTCCCGGCAACACGACCTATGCAAACTCCACCTGGTAGAATCCTACAAGCAAGCAGTTCAGGGTTGTCTAGATATTCAAGACCAAGAGCTAGCGGAGCTGAGTCCCCGTTCGACTTGCCCCTGAAGGATGATGACAGCCTTACAAGCTGCCCACCGTTTTCAGTCCCAAATTACATGACTCCTACAATTTCAGCCAAAGCCAAAGCAAGAGCTACCAGTAATCCTAAAGACAGGTTCATGGAGACTCTGGGAAACGAGTCAAAACGGAGGCTTTCGTTCCCTTTAACACAAGGGATGGGATCATTCAAGTGGAACAAAGGGTCATTGTTTTCAGGCAAGGATCATTCAAGCTCTCAAAGGGGTTTAGATAAAAACCAATCACTTCAATCTTTAGGCGATTTGAGTGTGGATTCAACTGTTTCAATGCCTGCTACAGTTGGAAGAAAGCCATTTAACCGATTTGTGTGATCTTTTTTCTTTTTTGGCTTATTTTTAACCTTTGATTACATCATTTTGGTGTTCTATCTTAATTAATTGAGTGTTTGGTGATAATGTTGGGTTGCAAAATTACTGATTGTAAGGAAAAAAAAAAAAACTATAGGAAATGGTGGTTTGAATGTCATGATTTGGGGTTTGGTAAGCTGTTATTTTAATTCTTTTTGTTTCCTTTGTTTGTTTTGTTAGGTAGGGTTCCATAAATCAGGTCCTTAAAGTTTTTTTTTCTTTTTAATTGATCAAATAAATCTAAATGTGATAATTCTGATAAGAAAATACATATTTAATAAATATGAAAATATTGTAATTTATAAAATGATATGTTTAATAAATATTTGTGTTTAAAATTTTGATATATTTAATAATTTATTTTGTATTATGTTTACATAATGAAATGAAAAAAAATGCATGAATTTTTATGTCTAAACGAATCTATAATTCACAAAGAATTTTTTTAACGTTTCAAAAAACTTACAACATGGGTTAATTAATTGGAAATGTTTATAATTTATAATTATTATAACAAATAATTATTTAAATAAAACAAAAAAAAAACTTTAAGATCCATCGTACCGTAGTTATTGTATCTATATCATGTTTATATATTTTTCATGTTATAATTAAGATGCTATACATTTATATAAATTTTGATAAGTTAACAATTCATGCTATACAAATTTTGATATGTGCATTTATTTGATGTTGTGTTAATATTTTTTATATTCTTTCGTATTTATGCCTTATTTTAATTATTTTTCAGTACCGTATTTGAAAAATTATAAAATAAGATAATAAGAAAAATTACTGTTATTTACTATCATAATATAACTAATTATTAGAAAGAGAAGGCAATAACTTTTCTTGAAAAATTTGTCATAAAGAAAAAAAGTTTTAAAATAATTACAAATGAATTAATGAATAAAAATATTAATTAGTTGTTATCATTACAAAAATAATTATTAAGGAGTAAATAAAATAATTTTTAGGTGAAAAATGAATTTACGATTACTTTTTTATCTTAAAATCTAAGAAATGAAAAAGAAAAACCAACAAGAACAGTTAGTCGATTCGAACTCTCACAATTAGAAAATATTGTATGATTCTTAAAAAATCGAATTAAATTTTATTTTTCGATGAAATTATCACTTTTTTTAAAAAAGGTTTAATTTTATAGTTTTATATTTTTTATTTGAAATTAGTTTAATAGAAAAATTTTTATTATTAAAAAAGATACAATTTGAAATATTTAATTTTTATCTTCAAATATAATTATTATATTAATATAATTAAAATTATTTAAAATATGTTCAAAATTCCAAAGGATGCTGGGGGAACAGTCTAATAAATCTATTAAAGGAGGGTTTTATGGCTTGGTTTTGTTAACTAATATGCCACGTCTTTCTCGTCACATGAGATATCACGATAATAATGTTTAATAATATATGCAATTTTTAAATTTCAGACATAGACGTTACGTAATTGATTATCAGTTTTTAAAGATTACAAGATTAATGAAGCATCATGATTATTTCATGGTTATCGAAAATGAATCAAATTAAATGATTTCATTTTTCATTCTTTTACGAGATGGCATTATAAGATATAGGAAGAGATTGTAGACATAGTTATTCGAATCTAAACTTGTTTTAAGTTATTTTTATAAAATAATTAAATTTGTTTATGAGTCGAGTTACGATCTAAATTTTTTTTAAATCTTTTATCAAATTTTAGTTTATTAGCTCATTTTACTGTTTTTTAAAATATTATTCTTTATTTTACTATTTATATATTTTTTATAATTAAATTTTGATAAAAATTATTTTTATTAAATGAACAATGATTCGAGTTGGACTCGCTCGAATCAATAAATCTTATCTCCAAACCTTGTCCAATATGACCCCATGCGAATTGAATTAAGTAAGATGCGTAGCCTTTGAAAATGTCTAAAGATAATTAAATAAATAAATTAGAATAAAATTTGGATTCATAGACTATATATATAAAATATTTGTTTATTTCTATATATTTACTTGGATATTTATTAATCCCAATTAATCTTTTTCAAGAAGTCACCAATTTTTTTTTTTTTCATAACTATATATTTATTAGTTGGGTACGAAGAGAGTATTAAAACTAGGAAAGAAGTACCAATGGAAAACATGCAAATGAGAATTGAGATCACAAGTAGTTAAAGTATCCTCAAATTGCGCCCAAAAACAAGTGTATTTCATCCCTTCAAAGCTGCTTTCACTAAAATCATGTTTCCTTCGTGCCATAACTCTCTTCTATCTTTGCCTTCCTCCTACTTCGTGTTAACAAAACAACTAAAATACTTAGCTTTCTCAAATTTATCTATTCAAGAATAGAGCAGTTTGCTCGATTTGATTTGTATTAGATTAAGTTTGAATTAATATTTAAAAAATCGAATTGAAAGTCAAACTGATGAGATCTTTGAATCACTCATTTAATTGATCCGATCGGTTGGACTTGTTGAACCGAATTGATTAATTAAAAAAGAATTTAAATGTCAAATAAATAATTTTAATATTAACTAAATATTAAACACGGTAAATAATTAATAAAAATATACATTTATATATGTAGTATTGTCCTTAATTTTAATCTAATAGGTTAAAAGTTTAAATCTCATTAAATAAAATAAAATTTTATTTAAAAAATATTAAATATAAGCTGAAACTCAGTTTTTTTTCTCAATTTTTTGAAGTTTTTTTACTTGTTCAACCTATTTTTCACTGGTTCTCCAACTTCCTGATTTTATAATATGTACCGGACTAGATAGGCACTAATTTTTAGTTTAATCAACCATTTCAATCCTATTTTTTCAACAATGATTTGAGTTTGTATATTAGTGATTTGGATTAATCTGACTTAGCTTAAATCAATGTTCCTATAATAGAAAATAATTTTTTATTTAAATTTAATTATAAAAATATTTAAATATTAAATAAAAATTATATTTTAATATTTTTTATATAGTAATTTGGAGCAGTGGGTAGGCTACTTATAAAAAAGGGATTTAAAAAATTTTGACCACAATCACGACTTGACTCATAAGTAAGTCTATTCACAAATTACATGACTACAAAAATAAAATGATTACGTCTAATTTCGAGCGAAATGTTTAAAAATGAAATTAGTATAATAAACAAGTAATACAATTAATATGGTATATTTCATACGCGTATGTATTCATGTTTAAGATTGTTGACACATTTAATAAATTTGTATTGTATTTATATTTATGCGTTTGACAAAAAAAAAATGACATGCATGCATAGAGAAAGGATTGTGTGAAATGATTTCTCTAAGTTAACATATATATTTTCCATTCAACTCATAACACGTACTCTAATTTTAAAAAAATATTTATTTATTTTACGTTATATGTAATAATTAAATAATAAAAATTTAGCTTAATAATTTTTATAATAAATAATTAATTTTTTCAGAAAAAAACTTATTACGTATTATGAGTTGAATCGATATTAAAATAGAAGTTAGGGGTAAAGTGTTAAAAGGGGGAGTATTATTTCTCTCCAAACGTTTTATTTCTCATAAAAGTGAAGCTCAAACGTAAGAAAATAAAGTCCCATAGGAGGAAAAAAAAATCGAAATCAAAATCAAAAGAAAAGAAAAATGGCTTTGAAATTGAATCAAATGAGTTTTCAATCCCAAAAACTACCTTCTTTTGCTCTGCCACCAATGGCCAACTTCCGATCTCCCAAGTTTTTCATGGCTTCCACTCTTCATCGTTCCTCCAAGTTAGTGCATTTTTTGTTTTGTTTTGTTTTGTTCGTTGTTCTAACTTTATTGTTTTCTTGTTCAGCTTTAATATTTAAAATATAGATTCGAATTCTAGGAAGAAATTTTTGTTAACCATCAAATGTTCGGATGCAATACACCATATATTTTCTTGATTCTCTTTCTTTAGTTCTAGGAAATGTTTTGACCACAATTACTTAAAAGAAAGCATTCCTTGCGATTTTTTTTTAAAATTTTTTTAAAATATTTGTATTGGATACATATTTAAATTTGAATATAAACTTATAATCCTTAGATATAAAAAAATTAATATATATATATATATAAACTCTACGTCAAACATATAATTGTATACTACGCTTATCTGAATTCATATATTATTGATTACAGAACGTCATTCAAATTAAGTATCCATTAATGAATCGATATATATTATATCCCGATCGCTTGTTATAAATATTTGCTCTTTTTTTATTTATACACTATAGCATTCATGAATATATTTCGTCGAATATTTGCAATTAAAATCGACTATATATGAAAATATTATGGATATATTTAAAATACCTTTTATAATAAGCATTAAAAAGCTTGAAATTCAAATTTTTTTAGCCTCCTATTTTGATAATTTGCAATTGATTTAATTTCATATATAAGTAAGATATATAGAAATCTATATATATAGTAAAAGTAATTTATGTATTGAATCATTAAATTTAATATTAATTTTTATATAGATTAAGGATCTTTAATTTTATTATTAATAAATTAAATCATTTACGTTAATTTTATTAAGTAATTCTAAAAAAAATTAATTCAATATACATATTATATATCTTAAGCTAGCATATACGATCCCAACCATTTAAATACGTAAAAAAATTTTTTAAAAAAATTAACATACTTAAGTCAAAGATATATCCGATATCCAAAGATTTTATCTTAGTCTGAATGTAAATAGGTAAAAAAGCTTTATATCTTAACTGCCAATGAAATCCCAAATTTGTTTACTTGAATCCAGGGAAGTTGAGAATCTGAAAAAGACATTAATGCCTCGTCGGGAGGTGAATGTTCAGGTCACACATTCCATGCCACCGGAAAAGATTGAGATCTTCAAATCTTTGGAGAACTGGGCCGAGAACAACCTTCTAATTCACCTGAAACCAGTCGAGAACTGCTGGCAACCCCAAGATTTTCTTCCAGATCCTACGTCGGATGGATTCTACGAGCAGATCAAAGAGATAAGGGAAAGGGCCAAGGAGATTCCAGATGATTACTTCGTTGTCATGGCTGGTGATATGATCACCGAAGAAGCCCTTCCAACTTACCAAACCATGTTTAATACGGCTGACGGAGTTCGTGATGAAACAGGTGCTAGCCTTACTTCTTGGGCAATTTGGGCAAGGGCTTGGACAGCTGAAGAAAACAGGCATGGTGATCTGCTTAACAAGTATCTGTACTTGACTGGAAGAGTCGCCATGCGACAAATTGAGAAGACAATCCAGTATTTGATCGGTTCAGGAATGGTAAGTAAGATGCTTGCTAAGTTTGCTGCACCATTTTGCTCGCTTCTATAGTTTTACCTGAAATCCCATATTCTTTTAAAGAACTGCAAATTGGTGTCTCTAGGACACTTTTTAACTATATTACTTCCGGATTTTCACTAAGTTGCAAAATTCATGGAAGATTATGACATTATAGCTTTTTTTTTATCATTTTTTTATGCAAAGAAGGTTAGATGATTAAAAAAAAGGATGATATTTAAATCTAAACTTACTAGATGCAATCTCTTGAGGGTGACT
The DNA here is from genome assembly GCA_038381775.1 of Adansonia rubrostipa. Classification (NCBI taxonomy): domain Eukaryota; kingdom Viridiplantae; phylum Streptophyta; class Magnoliopsida; order Malvales; family Malvaceae; genus Adansonia; species Adansonia rubrostipa. Next base: position 10,162,703 of record JBBYHM010000003.1, on the reverse strand, counting down.
GCATAAGTCGATTACATTAAACTTTGAGTTTATAGCATTGTTTATTCTGCAATATTTGTCCATCTAAGGTTAAATTGAGAGCTGAAGGGTTGTAAATA
>JBBYHM010000003.1:10142696-10160636 GCA_038381775.1 Adansonia rubrostipa | reverse complement strand
CATCTTGATCAGCAACTATAATTACATTAATTGATTATCATAACAATAAGCTCTCCTAAATTTCAAAGAACTTCTATCAATTAAAGAGTAGACGCCTAGAATTGCAAGCTTCTTTATTATGTTCGCGGTCCTTTAATGATCTCTTTATGATCATAAATGGTAATTTAGCGAATTTAAATACATTGTTGATTTGAGTAAAATATAAAAATAATGTAATAAATATAACATAATATAAATAAATATGATAAATTTAATACATAATTTATTCATGATTATAATTTTTAATATTTAATAATTTATATCGCACTCATAATTATACTATTGAATGAAAAAAAATGATATTCACACACTATTTTTATCAATTTTAAAAAAGAAAAAAAGATGACTTATATTTATTTAAATTACTTATAAAAATAAAAAATATGAATTTATAATCTATATTACGTGAATTTAAGTTTAAATTCGTAAATACGAATATTTAATTTTACATAAAGAGAAAGGATCGAAGTTTTCTCTATATGTTTCTCTTAAACTTTCACATACCTTATAAAAAAAAATTAATTTTGTTTATTTATTTATTTTTTATTGTAATTTTTTTGATTGGCTATAAGAATTGTTGTATATGGAAACCATTATCTCGATGGAGGAATTCCAAGCATATATTTGTAGAGTTGATGGCGACTTCAATGCAAGAAAGAGTGGTCCACTCTCAAATGTTTTTTTTTTTTTAGACAAGAAATAATAATTTTCCTTTTAAATAATAAAAAGAAAGGTTAATATTGCAAATTTTGATGATGGAGTTTTTATTTTATGAAATTATGTAAAGGAATTTTATTTTGATGAAATTATGATTATTTTTAGAATAATTCATATATTAGCTATTTAATTCCTTGATTTTATGTCATAATTTTTTTAAATTTTTTTATATCACAATTTCTAATTTCAAGTCAATTTTTTAATAGACAATTTAATCATATAATGTTTGACTTTTTGAATAAATTTAAGTATTTAATAAATTATAACATAAAAATAAAAGTTGAATTACTTAATTTTCAAAAAAAAAAAAGAAAAATTCAAGAAAAAAAGGCAATATTTGAAAACAATTTGATAGGAAAAATATATATCAAGAGTATTTTTAATAATAAGAATAGTAGGTTCTAATATATTTTATTAAAATATATTAAAATAAGTAATAAAAAATAATATGTAAAAAATGGAAAAGTATGACGCAAAATTGGCATCTATATTATTATATTTGATTAAATTGGTTTTACCAATCAAGTAATTTTGACTCAATTAAGAAATAATTAATATAATAAAATAAATTTAATAGCATTTCTATCTTTTTATTTATTTTTATAAATTAATTTATCCCAATATTATATAAAAATTTAAAGAAAAAAATGAAAGAATAAATGAATGGGCAATTCAGTAATTATAAGGACAGTGAGGGGGTAATTTGAAAGTGGAACCAACTCGGTGTCAATTAAATGGTGTGTTTTTTCTCCCTGTGGGGGAAAGTGAAGGCTGCCGAAGCTCGAAAACTCAAAAACCAAATAAAAAAGCAGAGGGAGTCTTTAACTCTTAAGCCCTCCCAAAATAAGCAAAGAGAAAAAATGGCTCTGAAATTGAATCCCATCAGTTGTCAATCTCAGAAACTACCTTCTTTTGCTCTTCCCCCAATGGCCAGCTTCAGATCTCCCAAGTTTTTCATGGCCTCCACTCTTCGTTCTGGCTCCAAGTTAGTTTCTTTCTTTCTTTCTTTCTTTTTCTTTTTTTGTTGGGTTTTTATTCGTTATTATAATTTCATTATTTTCTTGTTAAATCCATGATTTCGACTTCTTTCCTTTGATTTTAGCTGATTTTCAATCTGGGTCTTTGTTATTTTTGCTAATTAATGGCTCTCAAGAGCTCTCCTTTTTGGGGTGATATCTTATGATCCTCATGTTCTTATTGTTTAATGGCCTCTAATGTAGTTCTTTTCCGTTTGGGGATAATACTTTTAGTTTAGAAATCATTAACATAAGGTTCGTTTCTTATTTGAGATGTTTGTAATTTCTAGCTCTTCATTATTATTGCTTCTGTTTATCAAATTCTTACTAATTAAGGTGCAATGATGGGAAAATCACATTTTTTTCCAGTAATTTTTTATCCCTTTTTATAAATTTATATGTTTACCATCTTTATTTTGATCTTTTTGTGATTAGATTTCATGTTTGGTCGGTGGTCTGTATTTTCATTATCAAGATTAGACTTTGAGAACTTGGTATTTGGACTTTAGTTATGTGCTTCATTGGAATTCACGCTTCAGGTGCAGGTATCATGTTTAAGGTTCTAACTTTATGTAGCTATCATGGGAAGGCTCCATGGTATATCCTTTTTCTTTTCTTCTTTTATTCTTGAGTGTATTAATCTTTGATACGCGGATTTCGTTGTTATTTAAGATTGGTTTGGCTGCAAGAGACGTGAATTTCATGTATATTTCTTGTTGAGATGGGGACAGCTTCTTTTTTTTTTTAATGTGTTTTGGATGGTTTCAATGAATGATGTAAAATCAAAGTTAAGCGGAAAACGTTTTCTTTTTTCCTTTTTTATTTTTTTTTTCGGCAGCTTATTCTTCTAGTAGTTTCTTTGAGATATGTTAGCTTCCAAGAAAAGTCAAATATTTCGTTTTCATGTTTCATGTCTTGTTTTTATTTGATTGTAATTAAAGAAACTGAAAATACCTTACTCCTGGAAATCTTATCTTATAATTTTCTTAAATATTGATTATCTGGTCTTTACTGTAATCTATGATGTTAGGACTTACAATGTTTTTTCTTGTCTGTCTTTTTCAGTTTGGTGGGGTTGGGGGTGGTTAGGATACTAATTACTTTGTCAACTATTTTTGTCATAAAGAATTAATTTTTTATTAATGGGAATCCATTTCTGTTGATTATATACATTTTTGTTTTTTCTTTTGAAAAATCTTACACTTTTCTATAAGATTCTAATTTTTCTTTTGTTTGCAGCATGTTCTTTCCAAGCATTTTTTTCCCACCCTTTGAATTTTTTAACCTGTTTTTATGTTGGTTTCATAAGTAGTTTAGCTAATATGTTGAAGGTTTATATCATTGATGATCAGCCAATGAGTTAGAACTACATGGTTGGCCTGAAATTGCTAGTGTCTCATTTATGCATCTATTTCTGAAGCTCGTCCCTTTTATATGCACCTAAAGCAAAATATTCATGGTTTTTGCTTGATCCATGCCCGTCTCTGCATATGCTTTTGCTCGTGCTTGGAAGGGATTGGGATTTCCATGTTAAATGAGAATGTTCTTGTTTAAGTTACCCGAACTCGGGTTTGAGTGTCGGACGTGGGTATGTTCAATTTTTTTCTATTTTTTCCATATAGTTCGAGGGTCCTAGAAGGGTCATATCTCATACCATGACCGGATATGTTTTAGATAGGGGTGTCGGAAACAGGTACTTTAAGAAAAATGAAGAGTTGCAGCAACATATGTTTCTGTTATATTGGTATGCCTGCTGCTTCTGCATTCATGTTACCCCTTTTGTTTAATTCAATTTCAAATCTTGTGAATGCTCCACACAAAAGGATTTTTCTATTTTGGGTCATTTATCTAATTTAAGTATATTTTATTACCTGCTGTTTTACTCTAACTCGCCCTATCATCTTTCCATTTAAAATTATTGTAATTTGTTTCAATATGGTTGAATCTGTCTTTGGAAAGAAAATTCAAGTTGGTGGTAGTAGTTTAGATTCTCTAGATATGCTGATAGGTAACATAATTTTCCTTTTTTTCTTTAACTAATTTCATTTCACTGTTTTTAAAATATGGTTGAATCTATATTTTGAAAAGAATATTCAATTTGGTAGAAGTAGTTCAGAATATGTTTTCCCGGTCCCCATGATTGCTTCTTTCTCTTGCTTAATTTATTGAAAGTTCTTATGTTTCTCCTTTGAATCTACTTCATTTTAATATTTTAATCAAGTATTGGTATTTTTGTCTTCCTATTTTATGTTTAGTTTTCCTTATATCTTTTTGTATATGTCTGACAAATATAATTACTTAAATTGATGAACCTAGTCTTGATGCTTCGAACATTCATCCCTTCCATTACTAGGTCAAGGATACTTGATTACTCCTTTGTAAATTTTAAGTTATGGCGGAATATTCATGTACCCTAAAAGAAGATATAAAATAATTTTCCTTGAGTTTTCTTCCTGGTTCTGGTTTTGGGCATTTCTGGTGGTTATACATCAACATCTTTGTGGTCCATTCTTGATGTAGTTCTTATATCATTGTGAGGTACTGATGAATATGGACATCTGTCTATCTTCTCTTTGTTTGTCAGATGCTATTTTCCTTGCGTTTGGTGTGTCTCTTTGGGCTATGTCGCTACGACTCTTCATTTTTTCTAGAAGTACCCGTGTTTGACACATTTTCAGATATAGATATGGGGATGTGAACCTCTAAGGACCTTTTAGATGCACCAAACACTTAAAAGAAAAATTGAACATACCCATCTTGAACACCCAACCATATCCGACACTCACACCAAAGTTCCCTCATATGATCTCTGCAATTTGGTTTTTCCTGTGGTTGTTGAGAGTTGCTGACAGCTACTTGCTCTTTCATTTTTTATTTTTTATTTTTGCGATAAATAAATGGTTACGTGATGAAGATTGTTTACATTCCATATTTACTTTAAATCTAATCAGATAAACAATTGGTAGTCTGGAACTTTGATCCTGAACTTTTTTCTTCACTTGATCTCTTGGATGGTGTCACTTATTTATACTTGTCAATTCTGCAACCTTTGTTCACTCTAGAAATAAAAGGGATTATTTACTCCTCTTACAGCATAAGAAACCCCGGTATCAGAGCGACTGTCAATCTTTTTGCCGGGAGAAGACACGGATTCCCTGTCTGCTTGCTGGCTTGTTGGTCCTTGTAATACTCTAAAGCCCACTATTCTAACATCCTAATTTCTCATATCCTAAATGGTATAGCCTCAAAGAGGGGTTGCTTGGGGACACTAAACTTCACTATTTTCCCCCAAAATCGGATTCTAATTTATGGCCAAGTATCTAATGACTCCATTTGATGAAATTTAGTCGGGTTGTATAACAAGCTGCATGGACATGTTACACATGATAATGCTGCTTTTCTTTTGGCTAACATATAATGCTGTTTCGTTACATTGCTACTCCCGAATTTACGAGATGGATTTTGTGCTTTTACAATCTATTGTTGCCTTTTTATCCTTATTGAAATATCTGATTTATGAGAATGCAATCCTGAATTCATTTTCCTTAATGCAGAGAGGTTGAGAATCTCAAAAAGCCGTTCATGCCTCCTAGGGAGGTGCATGTTCAGGTCACCCACTCCATGCCGCCTCAGAAGATTGAGATCTTTAAATCTTTGGAGGGCTGGGCTGAGCAGAACATTCTAACGTACCTCAAACCAGTCGAGAAATGTTGGCAACCCCAGGATTTTCTTCCGGACCCTGCTTCTGATGGATTTGAAGAGCAAGTCAAAGAACTTAGAGAAAGGGCGAAGGAGATTCCTGATGATTACTTTGTCGTTTTGGTTGGTGATATGATCACAGAGGAAGCTCTTCCAACTTACCAAACAATGCTTAATACCTTAGATGGAGTTCGTGATGAAACGGGTGCCAGCCTTACTCCATGGGCAATTTGGACGAGGGCATGGACAGCTGAAGAAAACAGGCACGGTGATCTCCTTAATAAGTATCTCTACTTGTCTGGAAGAGTCGACATGAGGCAAATCGAGAAGACAATACAGTACTTGATCGGATCAGGAATGGTAAGATGATTGCTACACTATTTTCTCTTGCAGTTTAATTTCGAAATGTAACATGCACTTGACATGCAAAAAACCTTCATTGAACCCTTTGCAATTCATCGGAGGACTGCATGTTGGGTCTCGAAGACAAAATTTATTAACTTCTGTTTTCTTTTTGGTGCTGTTTTCGATGTATGAAGGGGCCAAGAAAACGCATCCGCACAGTTACATAAAGTCATGCATGCTTTCCTTTTTGTTTCATTTTCATCTTTGAATTCGGATTAACACCTTGGGAAAATGAATGCCTCTTAACATTGTGGCACTATATCACTTCAGGAATTTCATAAATAGTGTCAAAGCTGGCCCGTAATCACGTCTTCCTCATGTAACACCATGAAGGAGATGCCATTGTATATGGTTAAAGTCCATCACTGTTAAACTGGGTTTTTCCGTGTACTGATCTGTCTTTTTTATTCTCTTCTGATGTCTATTTATAGGATCCGCGTACTGAGAATAGTCCGTATCTGGGATTCATCTACACGTCATTCCAAGAAAGGGCAACTTTTATCTCCCATGGGAATACAGCCAGACTCGCCAAGGAGCACGGCGACATCAAGTTGGCTCAAATATGCGGTAACATTGCCTCCGATGAAAAGCGCCATGAGACAGCCTATACCAAAATCGTCGAAAAGCTCTTCGAGATTGATCCTGATGGAACGGTCCTTGCCTTTGCTGACATGATGAGGAAGAAAATCTCTATGCCAGCCCACTTGATGTATGACGGCCGAGATGACAACCTTTTTGACCACTTCTCAGCTGTTGCACAAAGACTCGGGGTTTACACTGCCAAGGACTATGCTGACATACTCGAATTCCTTGTCGAGAAATGGAAGGTGAAGGAGATAACTGGACTCTCATCCGATGGTCGTAAAGCTCAGGATTATGTGTGCGGACTTCCTCCAAGAATCAGAAGGCTGGAAGAGAGAGCTCAAGGGAGGGCTAAGCAAGCACCCAGAATTCCATTCAGCTGGATTTTTGATAGAGAAGTCCAGCTTTAAGCTCTAAACATTTAAGTTCTAAATCTGAAACGTCTCAATTTCAATCTCTTGGAAGTGTTTTACTCATTTCAAAGTAAGGACGGGTAGAAAGAAAAACATGGTGAAGCTGCTTCAACTTCTCTTTTTAAATTCCCATGTAATGTGTGCCATCTTATAAGAGGAAGAACTGTTTGGTTTTGTGTGGTTTTGTTTTCGGTCAATCAAATTCAAGTTATAGTTTTTAACTAGATAAAAATATTAATATTTACTAAAATATAAGCACAAATATTATTAGTTATTTATATTTAAATGATCGTATGTAATATTCGAAAATTTTATTATAAAAGCATTGGTTCAGTTCAGTTGTTAATTTTACTGAAATTGAAATTATACTGAAATTGAATAAATTGATGTCCATGATCGATCGTTATTAGATTGAAATCAAATTAATCAACTTGATTTGATCGGTTAAGTTGGTTCTATTCAACTTTATGCACACTCTAATGGCAATTTCGTAGTGGTAGTTTGCAGTAAGCCATAACAATTACCAAGTTTCAAAACTGACAAAAACATTATCTATAGATTGGTTTTCTCGTTTTGATTTTGAATGGCGAAACTTAAAACATCACCTTAAGATTGGATTTGGGTTTGTCGATTTGATTTTAAATGACAAGAAATTGTAGAGCTTCTCTTTCTAAATCATTACAATTTACTCATGCTATCGGCATTATTGGTTGATACAAACCGATTTCGAAGAAAACCACAATGATATTAAACTCATATCATTTCGATTTTTATACCAATTTTGAAGAAAATCGGAATGGTTTTTGTACCAATATCACACCAGTGATAGCAACATGGGAAGTTTACACCTTCATCCCTCCCCAAATCCAAAGAAAAGGAACTTTTTCCTTGTGTGTTGAAGCCTTTGCCGCCATTACTATAACAGAGGGTATCCAAGCAACAAAACAACAATAACCTTAAAAAATATATATATACACACACACACACACACACACACAGTTCTTCAAAGATGCCAAGATAAAATATTTTTATCAAGCTTTCAAGTTATGTTGAGATGATTATGGTTCGATAAGGTTGAACGGACTTTGTGCTAAAAGTTTTATTTACCCAAAGATAAACATAAAAAAGAATAGCTATGTTATTCGAATTCGGGTGTGAGCGTCAAATACGAGTATGTATTTGACATGGATATGTTCACTTTTTTCTTTTAAGTTTTTCCATGTACATGCAAGGTCTTTGAAGGATCATATCCTCGTAGGGTCATACCAATATCTGAAAATGTGTCGAACATGGGAGCCAGACACAGGTGCTCGAAGAAAAATAAAAGGTTGGAGCATCATAGAAGAATAGCATCATCATCATCATCTTGGTGACATACAAAACCTTATATTCAGTTAAGTTCCTCAATTAAATCAAAGACTGCATAAACAAAAGTATAGCTTAATCCATAGAAGGCTGTAGAAATGAAAAGGCACTTCAAAATGTTCATAGCATGAAAATGCTATGACAAAATTCTCAAACCCAAAGCTTAACTCAGTTGGTTCGATCAGATTGAACGAAATTTCATGCTAAAAGTTTCATTTAATACATACCCAAAGAAAGAAAACATCAAAAAATAGTAGCATCATCATCATCTTGGTGACATACAAAACCACATATTCAGTTAAGCTCAACACTTTATAAGAGACTGCATAAACAAAACTATAGCTTAATCTGTAAAAGGCAGCAGAAATTACAAGGCACTTCACAATGTCCATAGCTTGAAAATGTAACGAAAGATTTCTCATATTCCAATACAATGTAGGGGTCATACCTGGCTGCAAATAATACGTAGAGAAACTTTTTTGATACTATGTTTAAACACTAGCAACAACAATAACAACAACATAAAGTCAAACAAATTGATCAACAGCCAAAATTGCTAAGTTAATCTTTCATATTGATCAAATTCCTACATCAATGACTGCATAAGCAAAGATTGCAATTCAAGTTCACATAAAAAAAATGCACATCCAATTACTTATTCCTTAAGCTACCTATCTACCTGCAAATGAATGTATGTGCAGTAGTTACTAGGCAACAGCTTTCAGTAGCTTAGATACTTGAATTGAAACTGCTAAGGTTTCACTTCGACTTGTTTTGGCTGATGTTCCGGTATCAACAATCTGAGCCCTTGTTTCCTTTCAGCATCTACATAAGATGTATTCTTGTTTTGATACATCGGATTTGAAGTCAACACCCTTAACCCTGAGTTCCTATTGATCTCCAAAACTTCAGGCAAACCATTGATGCATCCTTTTGACATTCCAACATCAATCCTTATTGCTCTATTATCACAAGCACCATTAATTCCAATCTCTTGAATCGTATGCCCCATTATCATCCTTTTCGCACCAGGAATCGTAGCAAGAACATGTTCTAGAAGTGAACAATCACAATTCTGTTCCAATTCATTGGAAAACTTCCTCAACCAAACCACAGCATTCCCTCCTTTACAATAATCCGGTGCGCGTCTCCCCATCAATCCATTGATCCAATCTCTCACCTCCTGATTTATCTTCTCCAATCCATAATCCACATGTTTCCCTAAAAGCCCTCCATGGACGAATACAGAGTCTCCAACAACCAAAACAGTCGAATTATTAGCTAAGAATCTACGGGAAATTGGACCATTGGGTCTCAATGCAGCAATTCTAGCTCTGATACTATGACAGAACTCTTCAGGGACTCCACGAAAAGATAAAGGAATTCCATTAAAAGGGTCCTTAGGGATTTCCAATCCCTGACACAAACTCTTCATTTTGTTCCCTATATCATACCAATAAGCCCAAAGATTGAATTCCTCCAAACCCTTTTTAGTTACATACCTGAAATCACCTTCCACATTCATTATCTCGTGATTACCATTCAAAGTTATCAGCTGCCCACCATTTTTAACAGCTTCACGCTTCAACTTCTCCAAGAAATAAAGGATCTTGAGCTCCTCCCCACCACGGTCAAACACGTCGCCAATCTGAACAACGGTGGCAGACCCACCAGACCAACGATCGGACCCATCAATTAGGCCAGCGAGACGGAAGGCTTCCCTGGTCTTCTCGAGATCGCCATGGAGGTCACCGATGGCAACGAGACGACCAGGAGAAGGGTAATGAGTTTGAATGGGGGTTTGAGGAGCTTCTTGCTGTTCTTGTTGGGGTAAGAAGAGGCCCCCACTGACTGAGAAGTCGACGAAGGTGTCGACGAATGAAGAGACCAACGAGGGAACGTTTTCGCATGTTAGTGATGATCGATTTTGTTGTTGTTTGTTGCTGTTTTCCATTTTCTTTCAGGCTTGAAATTCAGATACAAAGGGGCATAGGTAGATTTATTGACTGAAAAGTGAAAACCATGAAAGTCTTGCAGCCAACCATCATTGTAGGTTGAACTTGACGGGTCGGGTTGTTTTCGATCGGATTAATTTTGAATAAACAAATAATTTGGGTCATGCTTTCTCTTCCTAACCAAAATTGATGTCTGTGCTTTGACCTTTTTGCCTTTGGTCATCTTTTCTCTCTTGTCATTGGTATAATCCCTATACATGCTTCATGTTTTCAATAGAAAATGTGATTTCTTTGGGCTATTTGATCCGTTTTGGTAAATGGGTTCTTTTTTATTTTACGTTTAGGATTTAGGAACTGTTAGGACCAACTAGAGATTACAAGAGATTATAGGATTTATGTTTGAGTTTTTATTTGGATTCTTAATTTTTTTTATAATACTTGTATCTAACGCATATTTAAATATAAATATACAATATAATCTTTCAAATACATATAAAAAATTAACAAAATCTCAAATATACTCGTATCGATACCCATCATCGAATTTGGATAAAAGTTATTTCAGATTATGGGAGAGCTTTGTGTTTTCTTATTCTTTTTTCCAAGGAAACAGGTATAAATAATTTGCAAACTTTGTTCGAATAATTTTCCAACTAAAAGATGGTCTGCATATAGCTTCTAAGATAACAAAAACCTGGCAATGATCATAATCTCATTCACGTCCAGTCCAGATCCTAGAAGAGTAATGATAAACCATCAATTTGATGAATACATCCAAGGAAAAAGTAGTAAAAAAGTTATTTTCATTATTATCAAATACAATATAATGCATAACCAACAAAGACAATTAGTTCAAAACACAGATTCAAGATCATAATTTTGTGACTGTCACATTGTGACCTTTAACCTTGTTCTTGAATATATTATCACACAAAAAGAGTAAAATGAGATCAAGACTTTGATCCCGTGCTCGACTTTTCCTCTTGCTTTTTCAGCTCCTCGAACTTATCTATAGCCACCTGAAGCTCATCCGTACCTCCAACGGCTCTCATAGTATAGAAATATACACCAAAGACGAATGCTGTCAAACCACCAGCAACCACCAAATTCTTAGTCTTTGGTGCAAGGTTGCTATATGCCAATAGCCCGGCCATCTCTGAAGCAGAAACTTGGTACAATGTGTTTATGCTTTCAAAGCTGAAATTCACCACGACATTAGTCTATTATCTTCCAAAAGTCCCATTGGCAATGGGGAAAAAAGGAGTGGACAAACATGCTGGCCTTAGAAATTACTTATATCAGTACATAAATATTAATCTATATTAGTCTATATGATTCTTTCGAAAGGTGATGGAAAACTCATTGGATTCACGGGTTATCTGATCTTCCATTTTAGCTCTAAGCCAATAATAGAACCCCTCCCATTATATTCCAGGAATTTGAGGAATTTTCTATTGCATGATATGTGGTTATACATCCGCAAGCAAGAAGAAAAATGAAATTATCCAGTGCTTCATGTCAACATACTAATACATCGACAAGCAAGAAGAAGAAAGAAGTTATCTAGCACTTAATGTCGATATAATGTTTGAAATTTTGTTACTGTGATGATTAATGCATGATCCCTACCCAAAGAGCCAGATTCTAATCCTCCTCCCCAAATCAACAATCAATAAATGATTAAAACGCAACATTAATTCTATTGTTCCTTATAAGGTAAAATATGGCATTTCATTTTTCTGAAAAAAGCATATATAGTTTCAATTTTTTAGTATTCAGGAATATAACTACTAGCTTTAGTGTCTAAAGACAACTTTGCAATTTTTTGCTTCTGGAAACAAAAAGTCTTAAGCAGTTTGCTAACAACAAATGATGTTTAGATTATTAACAACACAAAACAACGCATTAAAATTCAAACAAAAACTGATACTACTGATTTCAATCAAGAAGTTCAGAGCAACAAGATCAGGGTTCGTTCATCTTTCAAGCAATCATAAAATCAATGAATATTTGCACCAAATCATAACAATCTCATCAGCTATAAACTATCTAAGAAAAACCCGTTTCTAATATCTTTCAAACAAATTAATTCATGCAAAATTAACCCAAAAACTTAAAACAGAAAAATGGTTCCTCCCTACTTTTGCTAAATAGTAATATTTTTCTCGCACTTTTCTACTAGACCAAGCAAGTTCTTTTCTTTTTACAGTAAAACATAATAAAGAGCGAAAAAGAAAGCGGTAGAGCGGAAGCCGACCTGAAAATCCCAAAGCAATGATGGGGTTTTGATCTTAACCTGAATCCAGAGAAGAAAAACGGAGAGGAAATACTGCGGATTTGAAGGTAAGGAAACAAGGCGAAAAATCGGTGCGTGGTTTTGGATTGGAATGGTGATGGGCAGGTAAAATAACGTGGGCCTTATTCTTGGCCCATTAAGCAACACTTGGTCTAAACCTAAAAATTAGAAGGCCATTGGCTTTTCAACCTATAAATTGTCGGTTCGGTTAAAAAACTGAACCGAAATTTCATTAACCGGATTAATCAATTTTTTTAATTGTTAACCAAATTCAAATCGACTTGAAACAATTCAGCTAAATCGATCGATTAATCGAATTAATCGAATTTCAATTGTTCAACATCAATAGATTAAAATAAATTAAAATCACAATTTAAAATCTTAAATAATATTATACTCATTAAAAAAAATTCAAACGTCTAATTTTTTTTTATAATTGAGATTACAAGAATCGAATTTTTTTGATTAACTAATTAGTTGAGCTGAATTTGATTTTCGTCAGTTAATTCAGTTAAAATCGAATAATAAACGCCCCTACCTATTTACAAAATTACTTTCAATTTTATGCATAAAATTACCAAAATCAAAACTAGCTAATTTCATGTTAAATTAGATTATCAGTTGTTTTAAATTGGACAGGATTCATATTCAAACTAGCTAAATTCAGGCTAAATTAGATGATTAATTATCTTAATTGAATGACTGATGAAAGCTTGTAAGACTATAGTAAACCAATTTAATGAAACTTACTAAATTTTCTGTCAATATTAGATATGATTACACAAATATAATATGCATAAAATTATTAAAATACGATATGACATGAGTATATATCTCAATTTATATAATATGAATTATTAATGAATTAAAATTTATATAGACATAAAATAGCTTAAATATGATTATGACACAACAAAAAATATGAATATAATACAAATACACGAATTGCTAAGTCTTTGAAATTAGTGAGATAGAGACAAAAAAGGAAGATATAACTTTTCATCTTTATTATATTCATTATGACCGTAATTGACCGCGATAATATTTATTACATCCATAATTATAATAAATACGATACAACAAAAAATGTATCTACGATCGCGACTTCAATTTGAATCCTAGATTCAAAGTTTAAATTCTATTTTAGATTTCTTCACATATATTTTCCAAAAAAAAAAAAAAAGAAAAGAAAAGATCACTTTCTTTCGGATCATTTGAAATAACTAATAATAATCAAAATTAAAAACTGATTAATCATCTCATAATTAATAAATATTATAGTTTAGATTTATTATAAGGTCCAAACCCTAGAAAAAACCGACCAGTCGGCAACTGGTGAGGAGGAAGCAAGGCCAGGCTAACAGCAACTTCAGCAGCAGCATCCGGGGTGTGAGTGCCCTGCCCACGAGTCATCGATGTTTGAGTAAATCCAGGGCAAAAGCAATTAATGCTTAACCTTCTTCCTTCAAATCGCTTCGCCAAAACCCTAGAATAAGCATTCAATGCCAACTTTGAAACTGAATAATCTGTCCATATTTCTGGCCAACCTTCGCTTTGCCACTTTCCTTTCTTCACGTCTTCCAGAAACAAACTTACTACTTCTTCGATATCTTCTTCAGATAGCTTCTCGTTTTGCAGGGTTGCTTTTATATTAAGGTTTCTCACTTTCTGCATACATGAAATAATAGGATTTATGAAATCAATTTAACTAATTATATTATCCGAACTCATATGAGTTTTTGATATCCGTCGAGCGTATGTTTCGTATATTTAAAAAAACATATTTATATTTAAATATGTATTAGACTGAAATGATTATTACGGATAGAAGAAGAACTTATAAATCTCGAGATTTGAATTATAGATTTATTAGATGTTGCCTTTTAAAGGTGGCTGCATCAATCAATAAAATTGAGTTTTGATTTAAATATATTCTTATTTAGAGATATTCAAAGATCGAATTATCCATCAAAAAAGTTGAAAGTAGATTTATCCAAGCTTGAGTCTAATTTTTATTAGTAGAATATAATTATAAAAACATATAAATATTAATATAAAAATAATATTTTAAAATTTTAATAATATACTAAATAATAAAATAAAATTTTAAATCAATCTAAACTCGACTAGACTCAAACTTAAGCAAAAAAAAGTTAAAAATTTTCGAGGTGTGATCGGCTCAATTTCTCCTTTATGTCTAGTACTTTAGATGTAGGCTAATCCAAGGAAATTAACCTAAATTTAAAGGAAAAGTAAGGGACTGTGGGTACTTACATTTATGGAGCCAAGCCTAGAGCTAATGTTAAGTATACGGCTTATAGAAGGTGAAAAGCGAAACAAAGGCAAGAGCGAGTGAGTGAGTAACTTGGCTCCATGAAAATTGGTTTTTATTACAGTCTCCGCGAACTCCACCGAGTTCTCATGGATTTCATTGAATGAAACACCTGCATTGTTGACCTGAAAATAAAAAAATAATAATAATATTATTTAATTTTTAAGATAATATTATATTTATTATATTTATCAATAATTAACTGGCTGGCAATAATAAAAAAGGATAATTAATTAAGCTGAAACCCTCCCAAAAAAAAAAGAAAAAAATAGATTTGTGATGTAAGAAAACAAACTTCAATGGCGGCTAAGAACATGGAATTGTTACGAAATTCGATGTCATTCACATAGTTTATTTAATTATTATAATCCAAGAAAATATTATATATTTAATTATTAAGTGAAATTAATTTCATGACAAGTTGGTTGTTTTAAAAATAGAGGACAAAGAACCAAAAAATGGAAATTTGGTATATAATAATTGATGTCAATTAAGGCTGGCTAGAAATTAAATAATTAATTAATTACTTTGTTTTTGGATAGTAGGTTATTAATTTCGAATAAATAGGGTAGCATGAACAACACTATCTGGGTTTTTACGAGAAAATAATTTTGAATTTCATCATAAATATTTTTTTATTATTTTAATTAAAATAAATAATGAATTATTCTCTATGGTTCAAACTTGTATGGAAATTTGATTTAATTTTATGTTAAATTTATTTAATTATATATTAATACGTTAATTGATTTGTTTGACTTTATTTAAGTAATTTTTTTATATTATGATTATCTTATTTTTTACACTTATTAAAAAAAGTCATTCTCCAATCATTAATATGAGTTGGACTATTATGTAAGGGTTTAAAAAATTACTTTTTAATCCCAAAACTACTAAATCACTCGACTTTGTAGAGATTTGTTGACAGCCGTGTGCTTTAAGAATATTATTAAATATAGTAATTAACAATTAATCTTTTTTTTTGCTCTCTAATTAATAATTAGTCTGATAATTATTTTATATATTTATTATATACATTATATTAAAATAGGGAATATGTATTTATAATCTTATTATTATACTAATTTGTTCAATTACTTTAAAATATTGTTAAAAATTCTACACGATTTGTTTGAATGAAGGGTTTAAAAATGATTTTCATTTGTAGAAATATTTTCAAAATATTAAAAAATGAATTATCTTATTTGAAAAAATAAAAATGAATTGAAATCATCAAAATTCATTGTATTTGAATGAAGGATTTTAGATAACTGAAAAGTTTTTTTTTCAAATTCTATCAAGAGATGAAATTTGTCAATTTTTGGTTTTTTTAATAAGATATCAATATTTATTATATATTTTAAGGAAAATTTATTTTCTTACAAAACTCATTTTAGAATATATATATATATTTTCATATTATTAGTAATATTTATAAATTTTTACAAAACTAGTGATACATATATTGTATACTTTTCTAGATGTTCCTCTATCCCTCACATCATTGTTTTTATTATAATTGTTCATTCATCTCATAAAATTCCCATATTTATTTCTTTTTTTTTTAAAATTATTTACTCATACAACACAATTACAAATGTTATTATTTTAAATTGATGAATTTTAATTTTTTTTTCAAAATTATAAAAAAAACTTCAGGAAAATTAAAAGGCGAAAATACTAAAAAAAACTCCTTAATTGTTTCACTTTTCTTAAATAAACCTCTCTTTTTTTATTATACCTAAATAAGTTTTTGTTTCAAATGAAACATTGATTTATGTTATGGATTTCTTCAGACATACATTAAAGGTTAAGGATTTACAAACACAAATTAAAAGATAAATTTTTTTAAATACAAATTAAAAATTAATTATTTATATGAATTTAATATAGGCTTTTAAAAAAAATGATAAAATTTATGAGTTTTTTTTTTTATCATTTTAGCCAGATTATTTCTCCCGATAATCATAGTTGAAAAATCATTATTGAACAAATTAAAGAAAATACTAAAGGAAATTATCTCTTGTCTCGTTAGTAAATTTTTAGATCCTATAAGTAATGTTAATAAGATAAATATATATTCTTCAAAATTTATTAAAAATATATAATAAATTTTTAATAATAAAAAAATTTTATTATCAATATATTAAAATTAAATTTAATTATTAAATAAAAAATTAATGTTATTGGATTGCATGTGAAGTTGGTCCACCATAACAAGCCAAAGAAAGAGAACACATGGATGACATGAAATTTAAAATAAATAAAAAAAACTCTCTGATATTCACATTTTTTATAAAACAATCACGAAAAAATAATTATCAAAAGCAGTGAAAACTTGTTTTCTTGTGTTCATATAGCTAAGCTAGCTACTCTTTCTTCTTAAAAAGGGGACATTTTATCATCTAAAATAATAAGAGATAAACACAATTGACAGTATAAATACAAGGCTATATATATATATATATATATATATATATATATATATGTAACGTCTCGAAAAAAAAAAAATTATAAAATTTGCCTTCTCATTCTTTTACAATTAATCAAGCTCTTAAATTTTTATTTTTAATCAATTAATTATTTTTTTATAAAATTATAATAATTAATTTTTTTAAATAATTAAAATATACACTGATAATTATAATTTTCATAAAAAAAGATTAATTATTTAGAAATAAATATTTTAGAGATTGATTAATAAAAAATAAAAGCCCAATTGATTCTTTTTATTGTTTGGGGCTTTTTTATATATAAGCCTAAATACAATTGAAAAAAAAAAGTAATCTTGTCAACTCTTAAGGCTAAATAAAATTATTGGAGTAATTTTTTTAAAATATCGAAGTAAATTTACTTAAAAACAATTATCATCTTAAATTCAAGCTAATCGTTTCGTTAAAATAGCTATAAAATTATATAAAACTGTTACTATTTTTTTATATAGGGGTGGAAATATTTTCAAGTTTTATGTATAGATAAAATTGTTATGGTTAGTTATTTTTATTTAAATTTAAAGTGAGTATTTGATACGAGTATATATTTACTTTGATCATATTTAATTTTTTAATTATTTTTATATATTTAAAAAATTATACTCATATTTATATCTTCTGAATATATT
>JBBYHM010000003.1:10121594-10142596 GCA_038381775.1 Adansonia rubrostipa | reverse complement strand
AGAATATCCAATCCTCCAAATGTTGTCTCCAGCCATGAAACAAAGGTTTTAATCGAAGTAGGCTTCGAAACATCGAGAGGAAAGAAGTGCACATTTCGAAGCCCTCGTTCACTAAGTGACTCTGCCGCTTTGCCACCTCTTTCGGCGTCTCTAGCCGTCAAGACCACCGTCAAACCCAGCTCTGCAAATCGCTTCACCACCGCGAAACCTATACCTTTGTTAGCTCCGGTCACTACAGCAACCGTATCTCCGCCCCACCATCTGCCGCGATCATTGAAAACCATGTTAAAAACATCGAAAAGGGTACCATCAAAAACATGCATTTCATCAAAATTTTCAAGAATTTGAGAATTTCACAAAAGAAAATAAAAAGGGATTTGATTTTCTTTTCACAACCTAGTCGATGAGGAAAGGGGAGATGAAGAAGAGAAATAGAACTGATCAACTTCTTTTGATTCCATTAATCTTTTCTTTCTAACAGATCGATTTGTTGGAGTTTGATTATTTATAGGGAGGAAATTAAGAGGAAAATCATTAAAAAAAAAGCAAGGAAAAGTGTGGAATTTAGATGACATTAATTATTGTATAAATCAAGTACTTGTACAAGTTCTGTCCATGTGAAGATAAAAGGGAGAGCTAATTCTTAAACTATAGTTTATAGGTAATCAGCATTTAGATCTGAAGATTCGCATATAAATTTTATATTTTGAGCTTTTATGTTAATTATATAAATATAAATACAACATAAATTATTAAATATATTAAAATTTTATATAAAAATATAATATGCATATTAAATATGTTATACATATTAATCATATCTAAATTATCATATTATATTTATTATATTATTTTTATATTAATTAAATATATTAGGTTTATATTATATTCTTATATATATATATATATATATGCATGAAACTTGTTAATAAAAAATAAAAGTTGAAACTTTAAAACTACTCCCTAATTCCATGGAATGTTTTTTGGACTGTTTTGGAGTTTTAATTGAAGTTTTTTTTTTTAAATTTAAAAAAAAATCAAAGAAATTAGAAGAGATTAGTAAATATATATTTATAAAAAGGGATATATTATCTATATTAGGTCAAGTTAGTATTTCAAGCAAAAAGACACCAATTTAGTAATAAAAAATTAAATGTGTAAAAGAATTAAAAAATTTTTATATCATTTTTGCCTCACCCCTACATATTTGAATTTAAGTTTCACTTTCAAATTGCTCTTATCTTGTTTGGCCAAAAATAGAAAATTGTTTTCATCTTGTAAAGTTTTTTGAAATCCAAATATAAATAAAAAGTAAAAATATTTTACCATTTAATTAAAGTTATCAATTTTTTTTCTTTTGTTAAATTTTTTAATAAAATTTTATTTTAGGTTAAGATAAACCATAAATCCGAATTTAATTTAAAATTTTAAATTACCCAATAAAAAATTGCTATATATTAATGAATCGAATGTAAATTATATAAGTGAAATATTAACTTTTTATCAATTCAATCAATTTCGCTAATTAATGTAATAAAAGTATATTATAAATAATGAAATTAGATGGTTTTTCTATTGTTAATTCATAATTAATATAAAAAAAAAAAATGAAGAGAAGAGAGCTTGTATGAACAAGATAAGGCTATCCATACAACAAAGCAAAGGAGAATACAGGTGTCCTCTCTCATTCAGACACGTGGCAAAGTGTACCCTACCCCCTGTCCGTATAAATTTTGTTATGCCCAAAGTTTTAATTATTTTTACTTTTTTTGGGGGGGGGGGTAATTTGAATTTTATTTTACATTTATTTTATCCGATAAAAGAATCGAAAATTTGTTATTTGTTGTTTATGGAAGGAAACGAGAAAAACTTAATAAAGCAGTGACAAAGGCAAAGACAAAAACAAATTCAATAGGTCGGATTTGATCTTAAACAATTTATTCAGTTTGATTTAATCGGTTTTAATAAAAATTAGTTAAATAAATTGGTTTATATATGTTTATTAAGTTGGTTTATAATTTTTTATTTTTCAAATCGAATCAATCAAAAATATTGATGCTTAATTAAAAATAAATAAATTATATATTTATATTTATATTTATCATACATGGCCCATAATTATATTATTTAATTTCATACTTCCAAAACAAAAACTAAAACAATATAATCTATCAAATCAAACCGCTTCTATTCGATTATTTTGATTTCTTGTGTGGAATTATATTAATTTTTTAAATTCAATTGATTAATTTAATATTTAAAATTTTAAGATAAAACCAATCGGATGCTCATCCTTAAAATTAAGCTTGAATTTAAGATGTTATCCTCAAGACATCATATGAGTCTAAGTCTTGAGTTCGACCCGGTTTGCGAGCTTAATAAATAACTTGATTCATGAAATATGTATCTCATATTTAAATAAATATGTATCTCATAAACATGATAAAATTTATTAAATATATTATAATTTTAAATATAAATATGATATATATTATAATATATAATGGTTATTGTATTTAAATATAATAACACAATTACTACACTATTTTTATATTTATTTAATATATTATATTTATATCCCTTTGGTATTGTTGAAAAAAAGGGGATGGATTGACTGGTCGAACCAATGATTAATCTAGTCCAGCACATGCTATAGTAATGAAAATTTAAGGAATCTATAAAAATCGATTCAATCGGTAAAAAATTATTAAAATAAAAAAATAAAAAATTAGATGTAAGCTTTTTTTATTATATATTTTAAAAATAATTTTATATAATAAAATTTAAATTTTTAACCTTTGAATTCATTAAAAATCTTATTATTTAATTAAATATATATTTTTATTAAATATTTATTTAATATTAAAATTATTTATAATATTTAATTTTTTTAAAAAACACATAACTCAATCCAATCCATCAAACTAATTAAAGCTATAATTCAAAAATCTCACCGATTTAATTTTAAATTTTTTGAGTACTGTCGTGTGGTGTTCGTATTCGACGGCTATAATAAATCTCTGCAAAATGGGAGCAAAGAAAGCCCCCCAAAAAGGAAGTGGTCCTTCTGCTTTGTATTTAGGAAACAATAATAAGATACCTTAGCAATGGGTCAATCAAACATAAAATAAAAGAGTCTTTATGCTTCGCATGCTTGGAATCCACTGTCCCGAATTATTTTATATAAAAATAATATATAAATTAGAATATTATATGATATAAATATAATATAAATATTATATTATATTATATTAAAAATTATATAACATAAATTAATAATTTATTAAAATTTATATAAATATTAATATTTTAAAAATAATTATAATATTAAAAAGTAAGTATAATGCAAATATACGAAGTCATAGATGTAATCAAAAGTGGGTTCTGATCGTGACTGATTCCAAAGAGAAAAGAAAAACAACATAAATTTAAACGAAATTTTTTTTTTTGGAATTTTAAATGTTAAAAAAAAAAGTTCAAATGGGACTTAAACACTTCAGGTTATTTCTTCTCCACTCGTATATGATTATTATTATTTTTTTTTCTAAAACCCAGGCGTAGAATAGGGGGACCTCTTTCACTTTTCTTTCGATTTTATATTTTTTATTATTATTGTTTTTTCAAAAGTTAAAAAAACATGTGCTGAAATCTAACATTTTTAATGATGCAGGAATAATACTAACTCAGACCAATTTTAAATTTGTTTATTTTTACATTTCTTTTTACTTACAAAAAAGCTAAACAATTACACCTTTTCAGCTTTTCTTTTATAAAAAAAAAATATTATTATAGAAAACTTTTTCTAATTTCATGGTTTCATCTTAGTAAAAAAATACAAAAAGTAAATTTAATAATCTTATACGAATATCATATTTCATATTTTTTTTTGTTTTAGTTATATTCGTATAAATATAAATATAATATAAATTATTAAATATATTAATTTTTATTATATCTTATAGAAATATGTATATATATATATGTACTTAGGTTAATGTATTGATAAAAATTTTAAATTTCATTAGTCACTAATATCATATAATTTCTTTTGTTCAAGTGTTTATGAATGATTTTAGACATTATTAGATTTTGACGTACTCACTATACGAATGAAAAAAATTATTTTTTAAAAGAAATTATGCTTTTTTTTAAATAAAAACTTATTTAATTTGTAAGTAGTTTTGAGAAAAAATTACTTTAAAAAGATAAGAAGTTATAATACTACAAGAAATAAAAAGGTTGAGTAATTTCTTAGAAAATATTTTATATATATAAAGTAAAATATATAAATACCCTTCAAATTATATTATTATTTTATTTTGTTTTTATTTTAATGTAAATTTATAAATCAAGTTGGTTCTGCCTTCTATTTTTTTAGGCAAACTACATCTAAGTATTTTTACCTAACCAAAAGTAATCTTTAATATTTTAAATTGTATTTGTAAGTAGAACTGGTACTTTCTATTTTTATTTTTGAATATATATAGTAAATAAAAAAAGCTAGACCCCCGTGATATTAGATATGATATGATTTTACGACATGAATGAGGCATTAAAAAAACTAAAACGTAACACAAATACGATACAAATGTCTCAACACCTATATAATAAGAATTATTAATTTATCAAATTTTGTACAAATATAAAATATTTTAAATTTAACCATTACACGATAAATTATTTGAACACACAAAAAAAAAAAAATGAAAACCCAGAAAGGGACTGTTACTAGCGGTTAGAAGAGCAACTTTGAATCTTTTCATTCCTCTATAACAGTCTAACATCGAACACAATTCTGTTGAAAAGAATTTCAGTCGAGAATTTTACTCATGGTTGAAGAATTTTAAGCAAAAGGCCTTCTCAATGGTACACATATTGATATATACATACCATTACCAAATACGTCCAAAATCTAAAGGAAAAATCTGTTTTTATTCGTCCGGAAATACGGGGAAACTTCATGGTTCAGGCTGCATTTTCTCGCATTCATCACGAATAAACTGGAAAAGTACGGAAGAGAGGTATCGTTCGCCAAAGCTTGGAAACACAACCTGGAAAGTGTTCAAATTCTGGCAAGTTATATCATGGAAAAAAAAATATGAACGAATGATGTTTCGGATAATATATTCGAATATTTGGTTCCCATCTTATGCTGCCTAAACCTAGAAGTGACTGGCGAATCGAAAAATACTTGGTTGAAAATGGTTGTATAGCTAACAAAAAGAAGAAAAGCATACAATAGTAAGTTCAAACGATTACTTGATAATTCATAAACTTTTTTTCTCCTTTTTGTTGGTGAGAGTTAACTTCGCAACTTATTTGTTTATTGCTAATGCCAAAAAGACGAGGAGTTTAAGAGTGGGAACCATGCTTTTTAAAGTTTTCCAGATTGTTAATGTCAAAAAGTAAAAGAAAGTGAGAGGAGTGGGAATAATGCTTTTGGAATACACTATGACATGGACCATCAGCCAACCAATTAAAGAATACAGGTAAAACTATTAGCCGCCAGTTAGTCATTTTGGGCTTTTAATAGTTCCTCGTTGACACACGGTCGTGGATGCATGTATGAACACACAAGCTTCTACGAAGTGAAAGAAAAAAAAAAAAAAAAAAAGAAGTGGGGAAGGTAGGGAATTAAATACCCAAAATTAGGCAAGTTTGGTGAAACATAACACCACAACAATAAGGGTTTGGCTTCAGGTTGGACAGTTCAGATGGGTTTTTTTTTTTTTTTTTTTTAAGGAATACTAAGTCCCGGCAACTGATTGATGTCATTGTTTAATATCAACCACCAATGATGCACTGTGACTATTGTTTAATGCATGCCATTCCTAGTTTACCAAAAGACTATTGACACCTCCATAACTTATTTTTTGGGTCTGATTCCTGCCCATTACTTTCCGGCCATTACTATTTAAGTACAACTTTAATTTCTATGACATCCATAATTCATGAATTGATCTCATACATATTAATTATGAGGATGAGTGCATTGAAAAGTAACAAATACAAAAGCAATGAAACCCCTATTTTTTTTCTTACGTACCACCAACTCTGCCTCCCCCTCCCGGAAAACCCACGCATATGCAATACATAAGTTTAACATAGAGTTCAGGATTAATTTCATCTAGGTAGCTAGCTAAGTTGATCTACAACCTTCATTCAATTTCTTGGCAAGTATAAAATTTATATTATATCTCATATTTGTTAATATACTGTTACCTCAACTAGCTTCCAAGTAATTTTTGATATTTATAATTTCCAAATCGAAGTATTTCCTTTAAAACTGCAGTTCAAGTTCGTTAAGTATATATGCAAAAAAAACTCACCGCAATCAGCTTCCCAGCATTCTCGGGTCTTTTCCCAACCTTCATTGCAGCAGCGGCTGCAGCTTCAGATGATATGCCAACCTGATATATTGCGTAGCATAATGAATCAAATTGGCAATAAAGGAATAGTATAGCGCATGTAGAACGAGATACAAAGAGAACTCGATCGTCTGTTTATTTTCTTAACGAGCCAAGTCCAAGCAACCTTCCACTTGTTTAGGCTTAGCTGAATTTTGTTAATACTAGCCTTGATTTGTTTACTATAATAGTGTAATATTTTTAAAAAATGTATTTATTAATATCTCCAGAGCAACATCTAAGAAATACTGACTTCTTTTCATTTTTATTAACTTCCTATAGCATGCATTAACAACAGGATGATTACAAAGTAAAAGTCCGTAAAAGACCTTCCTTCACTTTCCTTTCAGAGCGAACTTTGAAAAGTTAAAGAAAACGAACTTACCAACAAGCCTTCCTGAAGGGCTAATTGCTTTGCAGTTTCGACAGCTTCATCACTGGATATCTGTCAATTCAAGTCCATCAGAAGGCGGGTATAATTAATGAACCGAAGCCAATAAAGAAACTTAATTGAAAGAAAACCACAATCACTGCTGTGTTGATATAGTAAGGCCACTCTAAAAGTTGATTTACGGCAATCACAAAAAATGAATCAGGAAGAAGGAAATAAAACTTAGACCTCTATAACTTCATCAACCACAGATTGGTCTAAATTCCTGGGTACAAAACCAGCTCCGATTCCTTGAATCTTGTGAGGACCTGTATTTCATGGGGGTAAGTTGGGATGTCAATATAAGATACAAATTCCTAAACAATTGACATATAAAGATAATTATAATAAAAAAGGTATCTCCCCTTACCAGGCTTCCCACCAGAAAGTATGTTGCTCTCTGTAGGTTCGACACCGATAACCTGATACACCCAAAGTCAAATACAAACAGTCAAATATTCAGTTGCAGAACAAGGCAAGGCCCTTCTTCAAAACATTTTTTTTCCTGCCAAGACAATCAATAGTAGGAGACAGTGCATATTCCCTTGTCTTTGGTCATAAATTTTCTATGAAAAATTCTCTAAAATTCAATGCAATAATGTTCACAAGGGCATGTGCCAACCAGGGTATGATGAAAGGGGAATTATTACCTTGATTTTAGGATTTTTTCCCTTTTAGGAGCCGACCGACTCCGGATATGGTTCCACCGGTTCCAATCCCACCAACAAAAATGTCCACTGTGCCTCTGGTGTCTTCCCAGATCTCTGGACCAGTTGTCTCATAGTGTATCTGCAACAGGAAACATCGGTTTTAACCTAAAGCCACAAAATTCAACAAGGTACTAATATGGAGTTGTAACAATACAAACTTTAGGATTTGCTGGATTATCAAATTGTTGAAGCATGTATGCATTGGGTGTACTTTTCAAAATCTCTTCGGCTTTCTGAACGGCACCTTCATGCCTTTTGCTGAATCGGTTAAAACAAGCTCAACTCCAAGTGCTTTCAAAAGAACTCTTCTTTCCAAACTCATTGATGCCGGCATTTTAAGGATGAGTCGATATCTTTTTGAAGCAGCTATGAATGCGAGGCCAATGCCTGTGTTTCCACTTGTCGGTTCCACAAGAATACTCTGAAATAATTGAAGATGAAATAGTGAAAATCAAGCTGTAGAAGTTTCCAAAATTCATTCAAAAGCATGTAATAGGTAACACCGCAAAATGAGGTTGACAGTAACGGAGATTAACAAATGATTGTACATAGGTAGGCCCCTATTTCTACACCAGATCAACCTAAATCATTGGACCTGACATTAGACATACGCATCTGAATGCTTCACGTATATAATTATAGCCACAGTTCTATGCTTCATTGATGAGCTCAAGATTGCTGAAATAGCAGCATATCGATCTAATAGGAGGAGCCTATCCCCAAAAATTCAACTCCAACTTGCCTATTTGAGAAGACAGTTATCAAAGACTGCCCAATTAGAGCCAAGTACTCAAAAACAGTATGAGAATGCAAATTTGACTATAAATTTAGTTGTTATACATACACCGGACTTGGACAGAAGTTCCATCTATTCTCCATTACCTTTCCAGGTGTTATAATTCCTCTTTGCTCAGCATCGGCTATCATACTGTACCCCATCCTGGAACCAATTATAAATAATATAGTTTCCTGTTTTTTTTCGTTAGGATTCAAATTTTAATGATGAAATAGATAGCAGCAAGCCTCATCTAAGAGATTCTGGAAGTATAATTAGAATATTTGAATAAATTATCAAAATTTTCGAGCACGCCTTGACATAAACTGCTTTTGCCAGCGTCCGGAACAATGTGCTAATTATCAAAACTTAATCTAACAAACCATTCTCTCCTAGATTTCATGGTAATGCTTTTTAACTATTAGCAAACAATGAGCTTCCTAGCTAATGCATACGAGCTGCAAGATGCTTACAAAAAAGTTTGGCTACCTGTCCTTGACACTGCAACATGGATCCATGATCTCAAGCTTGGCAGAAATATTTGCAACCGAGCCCTTCACAATGTTTTTCAAGTACACCATCGGTGTTTTCCCTATAACCTGTGTTAGCCTTCGTGAAGTGTGGACAAAATAATTTTTTTATTTTCAAACTTTGAATTGGAATTTGCTAATAGGGAGTAATAGAATCGAGTAGAAGTTGATAAAACAATTAAGCTCGAGCTCTATTCAACAATTATTTAAAGATTAATTCCCAAACTTGCTTCAAACTCTATCGAGTTTATATTTTAAATTTGAGCTCAACTTGTGAAAGTAATATTATTCTACCTTGGTTCAATGGAATTACTTGATTATTACATGATTACGACAAAATAACAACTATTAGATTTTATCTATTATGCATTTTTTTGAATTATAAATATATTTTTAACAAAAATAATTCAATGAGATTCACCAAATATTAACGTTGGATGCAGACAGTTGCAAAATCAATCACTTAGTACCTAATTGAAATGATAATTTATGTATGTAACATCTTGAAATTTCCTTTTGGCAAAGTTCTGAATCAAATTTCAATTACTGATGCACCTTGTCATGAAACATGTTTATGAGTGTAGGAGCGTATGGCATCAATTCTTGGATGTCATGTTAATTAGAAGCAGGAATTCATGCCTACAACTCACGGAAAAAAAAAAAAAAAAGGGACTTTGGTATTATGTCGGATATAGCTATGTGACTATCTAAAATAGATGAGAGACAAGCTGAGAATGATCCATTACCATATCTTATAATTTTAGATACGATCACAAGAAGATAATACATATAAAGCTTTAATACTATAATTCAACATGAATATATATGTTTAATGATCTTATAATATAAATTATTCATATATTAAAATTTATATAGATATAAAATTTTTTAAAAAAATTATAATACGACAAAACAAACAAATTGTCAATTCCATTTTAGTTCCGGACTTGAGTAAGGTTGTACTCTAACCTTCATGCTTCACGCTATAAGATACTACAAATTTTAACTTAGAATTGGGTAAGGGCTGTACAAACGCAAACCCCCGCCACTACAAATTAAGACGGAGGTTTTCTCACTTTGGGGAGACCTTAAAGTAGTGCACCTCCTAAGTGCAATGAAAGCCGCTAACGCAGGCCTTATTGATCACCCATTAACCCCGTCCAGGTGAATACGTTTCAGCATTGCCACTCTCCTTCATTTTCTAGACATGAAGACATTATTCTTTGCTATTATCCTTTGATGTAGGATTGAGTAAAGCTTTAAACAGTCACTTGTTTAGCTATATACAAATAGGTTAAAACCAAATTGACAAATCAAACCGCTAAAAAAAATTTAGAAAATATTTTAATTTTTTTGATTAATTCAGCTTCGTTAATAAGCATAATTGAATTTAATAATATTACAAGATATTATATTTTTAATTTCTAAGATGTTTTAACCTTTTTCTGGTGGAATTTCTTGACTTACCATATATGCGATGATATGTAAATATTTGTTGGATGATTAAATTTGGAAAACAAAAAAGATCTTAATGTCAATATTTCAACTGATTAAAATTCATTTTTATATATTTTGGTTCAATCAATTAATTTAAATGAAAATAGTAACTTGAATAATGGCAGTCTAAAACTGAAATTGAAAGATCCCTAGTCTCAATCGGAAAATGATATTTCGATGCTGTGAGTGCCTCCAATCGAACTATGAAATGGAGCCTTAGTTGGATGGAGCAAAAAGAGATAAAAACATAAAGAAAAGTTGCCCACAACCAGCAGTCGCAAAGGAAAATTGAACTCACATTGATCAACTCAAGCAAATATAAGCCAAATTAGGACCATCAGATTTTTCGTAGAATTCAAACATTACAAGGAGATTGTCTAATGGAGAGAAAATCTGTATGAGCTTAGTGTTTGTTACCAATGTTTACTTTAAGTTTAAATAAAATGGTTTCTTGCCTAGAAATATCCTCACATATCATATAATTTAATCAATAGAAGATTTTGATAAACAAAGCGTATGAATATTGAATCTTATTTCTTTCATGGCATTAATGGTAAGTCTGTGTTGTAGTGCAATGCATGGACAACACCCGAAGACCCCAATAGCAAGCTATTGTAATGGATCTTCTCCCTAAAAAAATTAATTTAATATCATGTGAATCAATGACTCACGTATAAGATACTAAGCTTCACTTAATCCAAAAATTTTAACTTAGAATTGAATAAGTTATTGCAAGCTTTGAAAGTAATATTATCCCAATTTAATTTAGTTGAACTCAATTATCAAGTGATTAACGAAAGATAAAAATATTACATTTTATCTATTTATGCATATTTTAATAATAGATATACTTTGGCTTATATATCCCCTGAATAGAAAAAGAAAAAATAGAATGAAGACGTATAGTTTTTTTTAATTGATCAAGTCCTCAAACTTCTATTTCTCACAAATAAAGCCTCTTTTTGACAAGAGCTATAACAATCAATTTTTTCTAACAATTACGGTCTGCACTAACAGTTACGCTTTTGGTCAACAAAATTACTGAATTAATAAGAAATAAAAGTTCGAGGACTTAAAAAGAAACAGGGGATCACTTGATTTTTTTTTATTGTTCAGGATACTTTTAACAAACATATTCATTCACGTTGCCATAGTTCAACAAAGGTTGAGATTTTAATTGAAGATAGGGACGAGCCTATAGAAAAAATCCTGTTCGAGTAGGATCATACTATAACCTTCCTACTCTTTGTAAGTTTCTTTTAAATTGTTTTCTCGGATATATATATATATATATATATATTAATAAAGGAATCCAGAAAATTTAACTTAGAATTGAGTAGGTTATTGCAGCGTTTTGAAATTATTTTCTCAAATGTATCTCTTAACAAAAGAATCCAAAAATTTTTATGTGTGAACGCAAACTCCCGCTATCACAAATTATGACTTTGGCGAGACCTTAAACTAGTGCACCACCCAAGTGTAATGAAATCAATGGAAGCCACCAGCCTTAGCCATAGGCCTTAATGATCTCCCATTGACAGTTGATTGACCCCATCCAAGTATGTTCGTTTAAATGTAGCCACTCTCTTTCATTTTCTAGACCCAAGGATATTACTCTTTGCTATGTGAAGCTTTAAACAGTCAATAGTACAGGTGTAAATAATTAGGTTAAAACCAAATCAACAATTCAAACCAGCAATTCGATCAATTTTTACAAGAATTTTTAGAGATTTTTATTTTTGATTAATTCACCTTGGTTAATAAAAATAATCGAATTTGATTATATTACAAAATATTAAATTTTTAATTTTCTAAGTTTTTTTAAGTTTTATGTTGTGGAATTTCTTGACTTAGGATATACACACATTGATATCTAAATATTTGTTGAATGATTGTGCTTATTTAAATTATGAAATTAAAATTTTAAAATGCATTTCAAGTTATTAACATTAAAACAATTATAATTTAATTAAATTTGAAAAACGAACAATTAATCTCAATATTTCAATCAATTAAATTTTATTTTATATAATTCAATTCGATCGGTTAATAAATAAAAATAGTAATTGAGATAACAATAACTAAACCCAAAATTCAAAAGATGCGTAGTCACAATAAAAAATGACAGTACAATGCAATTGCTACTTCCAATCAAACTCCGAAAATAAAACCCAAGCTGGATTCAACAAAGTGAGATACGAACATAAAAAAGTTGCCCACAACCAACTTTAGCGAAGGAAAATTTGACTAACATGGATTAATCCCAGCAATTATAAGCCAAATTAAGTGGCTTCTTCACTTCTTTGATAAACTTAATTGCCTAGAAACATAAGTCAATAAGAGAATTTGAAAACCAAAGCATACAAATATTGAATTTTTTTTTGTTTATAGCTAACACCAATTAAGCGGATTAAAACCATAATTATTGAACTACACTTGGTGGGGTGTGCCAAGCTCATGCTATAGTGCAACACCTGAGCGACACCTAAAGATCCGAATAGCAAGCTATTGCATGGATCTTCCCCCTAAAAAAATTAATTTAATATCATGTGAGTCAATGACCCACGTATCAGATATTAAACTGATAAGAACAGATACTACACTTGATCTTAGCCAAAAGGCCGAGAAAGGTATGATTTACCTTAAGTCTTGACTTCCTTTATATTACTTGTTTATGCTTTTATGATTGGGTTTCGTTTGCAATGCGGGACAACAACCTCAACCAAATAAATTTAGTATTTCATAATCGAAAGAAAACCAAGTCCACGCCCTTATTTAATGTGCTTAGACCAGCCTGTTCAAGCTACAATTATTTTTTTATCACATTAAAGACTAAACCCGCCTGTTCAAGCTAGAATTATTGTTTATCACGTTAAAGAATATTTTTTATTAATATTTATATATTTTATAATTAAATTCAAATAAAATATATGTTATTTTAATTTAAAATCACTGTTCTAAGTGAGGTCGGGCTAGTATGAAATAAAAATATGAGAACTCGAGCCCATGCCCATTTGGACCGAGTGGGTAGCCCTATTCTTGAGCAGGTCTATATATGATAAATAAAAACTTATCAAAAAATAAATCATATCATGAGGTTGGAAAGCATTGTCAATAAAACATATCATTTATTATTACTTTGTTCTTTTAAATTTAATTAGTTAAACTCATTAAATATTGAA
Source organism: Adansonia rubrostipa (assembly GCA_038381775.1). Classification (NCBI taxonomy): domain Eukaryota; kingdom Viridiplantae; phylum Streptophyta; class Magnoliopsida; order Malvales; family Malvaceae; genus Adansonia; species Adansonia rubrostipa. Next base: position 10,129,065 of record JBBYHM010000003.1, on the reverse strand, counting down.
AGTTTATGCAAGTTAGTAGTAAAATTTTAAATATTTCTTTCAATATTATTATTATTATTATTATTATTATTATTATTATTATTATTATTTCAAATAATAATAATTAGAGTCTGATAATAATATAACAAAGTAATAAGATAAATTAAAAACTATGGAAGCCATAATAGATAATACCATATCAAAAATAAAAAAAAATCATATGTTCGATTAGCAATTAAACCTGCCCATAGGCCAGACAATTTGCCCAATACAATAGGCCTAGCTCGATTAGACCTAGGTCTTAGATTTTAAGTTTCAAGCAAGCTCGACCTAAAACAGTATTTTTTTAAATAAAATAATATAGTTTATTTAAATTAATTATAAAATATATAAATATTAATATAAAATAACATTTTAATATTATGAACAATGATTTATACTTAAATGGGTCGGCCAAGCCAAATTCGGCCATAAGCTTAGAATTCAAAATTTTTTGGGCCACGGCTAGGCCCAGATAACTAAACTAAAATTTTTTCCGACCGGATCAGGCCAAATTTAGGCCTAGGCTTAGAATTCAATTTTACGTAAACGTGATTATATTTAACATAAAATAAAAAATGATATAAAATGTACGTAAAACCAAACTCGACCTTAACCCGAACTTGATCCCGAATTGGCCCAAACCCGAATTGGCTCGAACCTAAATAGCTCTGAACTCAAATTGATCTAAACCCGAATTGACCTGAATCTGAAAGAACCCGAACCTGAATAGACCCGAACTTGAAAAACTCGAACCCGAAATGATCCATCCCGAACCCGTCCAATTGCCACCTCTATGCGCCTCCCAATTGCAATGCAAGTCACTAGCCTAGGCCAAGGGACCCCGTTCAAGTAATGTATGTTTTAATGTTGCCACTCTTGTCCATTTTATAGACCTAATCACATTAGCCCTCACTACACAACATTGATGTTGGATTAGGTGAAGCTTAAAACGCAGTCACCAATAGAGGTGTAAACAATTCGGATGAAATCGTATTCACTGATAATTCGATTGATTGTCGTTGGAAGAAATTTTGGAAATATTTTTATTTTTCGTCTAATTCAGCTCAGTTAATAAAAAATAATCTAATTTGATAATATTACATAATATTATATTTTTAATTTTCTAAGAAGTTTTTACGGTGGGAAAGTTCTTGACTTATCATCTACGTATATTTACTGACATGTTGATATTTGATCTATGAATATTTGTTGGATAATTATACTAATCTGAATTATGGAATTAAAAGTTTAAGGTGTAATTTTAACTTAATGTTAAAACAATTACAATTAGATTAAATTTGAAAACTAAACAAATTAATCTTAATATTTCGATTGTTAAAATTTACGTTTATATTATTTAGTTCAAGTGATTAATTTAAATAAAAAATTGTAATTCGATTAATAATAATCTAAAACCAATAACTGTCAATAGATCCCTATTCATAATCAGAAAATGACACTCCGATGCTATGAGTGCCTCCAATAAAGCTCCCAAAATAGACACAACAAAGAGAGATATGAACATTAAAAAAAAAAAAAAAAAAGTTGCCCACAATTAACTGTAGCAAAGAAAAAAAATCACTCAGATTGATCAATCCAAGCAATTATAAACCAAATTAAGTGTGTCAGAATGTTTGCAAAATACAAACATAAGCACAACTATTAACCAATAAATTATTATGTTCTTTAGCAAAAGAATTAAATGAAACATTACAAGGAGATTGTCTTGTACCAATGTTCACTTCAAACTAAGTTTAATGACAATGGCTTCTTGCCCAGAAATATCCTCACATATCATATAATTTAATCACTAGAAATTTTAATAAGTAAAGAGTACGTATATTGAATCGAATTTGTTTAATGCCAATTGTGTTGCTTAAAAATACAATAACTGAACTAAAATTGGTGGGATGTGCCGGTCCATACTTTAGTGCAACGCATGGACGACACCCGCAAACCTCAATAGCAAGCTATTGTTATAGGCCTTCCCCTTCAAAAAATTAATTTAATATCATGTAGGTCAATAACTCACATATCAGATATTAAACTGATAAAAACAGATATTACACTTGATTTTAGGCCGAGAAAGGGATGCTTTGATTGGAGTCTTGACTTCTATTTTATTACTTGTTTATGCTTTTATGATTGGGTTTCGTTTGCAATGCGGGACGACATCCTCGACCAAATAATTTTAATATTTCATCATCAAAGGAAAACCAATCTTAATGATCTCCCGACATGTTTGGCTTCCCAATTCACCATTTTGCTCAATATTTTTTGCTTCCACAGACGACAAAACCTTAAAGCTCAATCCCCAGTACAAGCCTTCGTGAAGTATGGACAAAATAATTGTTTTTATTTGCAAACTTTGAATTGGAATATGGCTAATAGGGAGTAATAAAGTCGAGTAGAAGTTGATAAAATAATTGAACTCGAGCTCTATTCAACAATTATTTAAAGCTTAGTTCCCAAACTTGCTTCAAACTCCATCTTGTTTATTTTTTAAATTTGAACTCAACTTGTGAAAGTAATATTATTCTACCTTGATTCAATGGAATTACTTGATTATTACATGATTAAGAAAAGATAACTATGTTAGATTTTATCTATTATGCACCTTTTGGATTATAAATATATTTTTAACAAAAATAATTCAACGAGATTCACCAAATATTAATGTTGGATATGGACAGTTGCAAAATCGATAACTTAGTACCCAACTGAAATGATAATTTATGTATGTAATGTCTTGAAATTTCCTTTTGGCAAAGTTCTGAATCAAATTTCAATTACTGATGCACCTTTTCATGAAACATGTTTACGAGTGTAGGAGCGTATGGCATCAATGCTTGGATGTCATGTTTAATTAGAAACAGGAAATTCATGCCTACAACTCACAAAAAGGGAAAAAAGGACTTTGGTATTATGTCGGATATGGTTACGTGACTATCTAAAATAGATGAGAGATAAGCTGAGAATGACTCATTACTATATCTTATAATTTCAGATACGATCACAAAAAGATTATACATAAAAAGCTTTAAAACTATAATACAACATGAATATATATGTCTAATGATCTTATAATACAAATTATTCATATATCAAATTTTATATAAATATAAATTTTTTTAAAAAAAGATTATGATGCGACAAAATAAACAAATTATTAATTCCATATTAGTTCCGGACTTGAGTAAGCTTGCACTCTAACCTTCATGCTTCATGCTTCACGCTATAAGATACTACAAATTTTAACTTAGAATTGGGTAGGAACTGCACGAACGCAAACCCCTGCTACTACAAGTTAAGACTTAGGCTCTTTCACTTTGGGGAGACCTTAAGCTAGTGCACCTCCTAAGTGCAATGAAAGCCACTAACCGAGGCCACAAGTCTTATTAAACACCCTTTTGACCCCGTCCAGGTAAGTATGTTTCAATATTGCCTCTCCCTTTCATTTTCTAGACATAAAAACGTTACTCTTTGCTATTATCCCTTGACGTAGGATTGAGTGAAGCTTTAAACAGTCACTAGTTGAGCTATGTCCGATATGGCTATGTGACTATCTAAAATAGATGAGAGACAAGCTGAGAATGACTCATTACTATATCTTATAATTTAAGATACGATCACAAGAAGATAATACATATAAAGCTTAGAAACTACGATACAACATGAATATATATTTTTAATGATCTTATAATATAAATTATTCATATATCAAAATTTATATAAATATAAAATTTTTTAAAAAAGATTATGGTACGACAAAATAAACAAATTGTCAATTCCATTTTAGTTTTGAACTTGAGTAAGGTTGTACTCTAACCTTCGTGCTTCACGCTATAAGATACTACAAATTTTAACTTAGAATTGGGTAGGGGCTGTACAAACGCAAACCCCCGCTACTACAAATTAAGACGGAGGCTTTCTCACTTTGGGGAGACCTTAAAGTAGTGCACCTCCTAAGCGCAATGAAAGCCGCTAACGTAGGCCTTATTGATCACCCATTAACCCTGTCCAGGTGAATATGTTTCAGCATTGCCACTCTCCTTCATTTTCTAGACATAAAGACATTACTCTTTGCTATTATCATTTGATGTAAGATTGAGTGAAGCTGTAAACAGTCACTTGTTTAGCTGCATACAAATAGGTTAAAACCAAATTGACAAATCAAACTACTAAAAAATTTAGAAATATTTTAATTTTTTTGATAAATTCAGCTTCGTTAATAAGCATAATTGAATTTAATAATATGACAAGATATTCTATTTTTAATTTCTAAGGTGTTTTAACTTTTATCAGGTGAAATTTCTTGACTTATCATATACGGGTTGATATGTAAATATTTGTTGGATGATTAAATTTGAAAAACAGAAAAGATCTTAATGTCAATATTTCAACTGATTAAAATTCATTTTTATATATTTTGGTTCGATCAACTAATTTAAATGAAAATAGTAACTTGAATAATGGCAGTCTAAAACTGAAATTCGAAAGATCCCTAATCACAATCGGAAAATGATATTTCGATGCTGTGAGTGCCTCCAATCGAACTATGAAATGGAGCCTTAGTTGGACGGAACAAAAAGAGATAAAAACATAAAGAAAAGTTGCCCACAACCAACAGTCGCAAAGGAAAATTGAACTCACATAGAATCAATCCAAGCAAACATAAGCCAAATTAAGACCATCAGATTTTTTGTAAATTTCAAGAGTAAACACAATTATTAACCAATAAATTATGGTGGTCGTAGGAAAAGAATTAAATGAAACACTACAAGGAGACTGTCTTATGGAGAGTAGAGTTTTATTATCAATGTTCACTCCAAATTAAGTTCAAATTCAATTGCTTCTTCACTTCTTTGAACGTCTATAAACGATTTCTAATAAGCCAAAGCACATGAAAATTATCATATTTGTTTCATATCTAACATCAATCGAGCTATTTATGACCATAATTATTTAACTAAAATTGGTGGGGTGTGCCAAGGCTATGCAATAGTGTAACGCATGACCAACACTCGAAAACCCTAATAGCGAGCTGTTGTAATACATCTTCCCCTTAAAAAATTAATTTAATATCATATAAATCAATAACTTATATAACAAATATTAAACAGATAAAAACAAATACTACACTTAATCTTAGCTAAAAGGCCGAAAAAGGTAAGATTTATATTGCGTCTCGATTTCTTTTTTTAATTACTTCTCCATACTCTTATCTTTGGGTTTCTTTTGCAATGTGGGAAAACAACCTTGACCAAATAATTTTAACGTTTCATCATCAAAAGAAAACCAATCTACTCCCAACATGTTTGGGTCCCCAATTCACCATTTTGCTTTCTCAATATTTTTTTGCTTCCCAAAATGACAAAAACCTCAATACCAATGCAAGCCTAACTGTTGCAAAAAGAAAACCACAATTGGGGAAAAAAACTATTATTAATAAGGAGTAATAGACTCAAGTCGAAATTGATTAAAATGATTGAGCACATGTTCTACTCAACAATTATTTAAAGATTAATTCGCAAGCTTAATTCAAATTCAATCAAGTTTCATTTTTCATACTTGAACTAATCTTGTGAAACTAATATTTTAAAAACTTGGTTCATTTGAGGTCTATAATACATGAGTAAGATAGGATAATAATATTAAATTTTATCTATTTATGCATTTTTTTAATTTTAAATATACTTCAAATAAAAATTAAGAGATCATCATATATTGACATTGGATATAGACAGTTTAAAAAAATGACACACTTGCTACTTTATTTGAAATGGTAAGTTATGCAAATATAATGGTTTGAAAATAGTCTCAAAGATCATGAAATTGTAAATTACCCACTCATCAACCAAACTTTGAGATCCTGTACCCTTTGTAGTCAAGGACATAGATGCACCAGTGTGTAAAAATAGATCTTGCTTGAGTATTAAATACTAAATGTTTTAATACTTTAACTATTGGATGTGAGAAGATATTGCAAATTGGTTATTTAGAAAATTGTTTTGTTTTTTCTTGGTTATAACTCTAAATAAAAGACTCAACTCTAAATTCTCCTTTTTCTTAAACTAATATAGAAAAATGTAATTTACAAATAGTAAAAAATAGCAAATTTGTAATTTATTAATAGTAAAAAATCAAAACAGCAATGCTCTGAAAATATATAAAAAAAAAATTCAATTTTAACTTAGAATTGGTCTGAGAATAACAAAATCAATTTAAACTTAGAATTGGGCAGGAGCTGTGCGAACACAAGCACCGTTGCCAAAAAATTAACAAAATCAATTTTAAGGCTGCGCGAACGCAAGTTCCCGCCACCAATAAAATCAATTTTAACTTAAAATTGAGGTAAAAATAACAAATCCAATGTCAAAGCTTACCAAGAAATAATAAAATCAATTTAAACATAAAATTAGGTAGAGGTTAGACCTGCTCAAGGGTTGGGTTACTCGCCCAAACTTAAACATCTTTTTAATATTTGAGAGAGTTTGGACAAACATATTAAGCTCGAAAAATAAGTTTGGATAAAAAAATTAGACTCGATTAAAAAATTAGGCCAGATCTTGAGTTCAACTTTCAAAGCCCGAGCCCGACCCTACCCGACCTATTTTACTATTACATTATATATATTTATTTTATATTTTATGTATTATATAATTTTTATCATATAAATAATTTATATATATGATATTATAGTGTAAACTTTAAAAACTAAGTTGAATTATTTATATTTATAAAGTTATTGAAAGAAAATTATTAAATTAATAAAGATTAAATTTTAAAAAAATAAATTATAAGAAAATAATATGGATTTAGATTATCTATTTACAAATATAAACAGACTTGAACAAAATTCGATGTTTATATTTTGAATTAGGTCGAACTTGAATAAATAAATTTAATGTTAATATTATAATCAAACCCGAATCAAATCTGATCTGATCCGGCTCACAAACAAGACTAACGGAGGCAGCGGGGATGCAAACCACCACTGCAACAAATTATGACGTAGGCTCCCCCACTTTGGGGAGACCATAACGTAGCACTCTTCCCAAGTGCGATGAAAGTCACTAGTCTAGGCCATGGGCCTTAATGATCACCCATTGACCCTGTCCAGGTAAGTATGATCAAATGGTGCCACTTTCCTCCATTTTGTAGCCTAACAATATTACCCTTTGCTATTCATTCTTCTTTGATGTGCGTTGAATGAAGCTTTACACATAGCTATGTACACAATCAGGTTAAAACCAAATTAACCAGCAATTCGAGTTGAACAAATTTTGGAAACTTTTTTTTAAATTTTTTCGACTAATTCAACTCAGTTAATTAACAGAAAATAATCAAATTTTATAATATTACAAAATATTATATTTTTAATTTTCTTAGATATTTTAGGTTCTATGTTGAGAAAGTTCTTGACTTATCAGTGAATATTTGTTGGAAG
>JBBYHM010000003.1:10106692-10118270 GCA_038381775.1 Adansonia rubrostipa | reverse complement strand
ATAATTAAAAAATTGTAACTAATGTTTTGGGCTTTTTGGAGCTTTGTTCAAGAGTTGGTCTTGTATGAACCCTTGTATTTGAACTTTCAGCCCAAATTCTTCAGCCACCTGGATCTTTCTTGGCATCCAAACAGCGACAAAGTACTATCAAATCGAGCGGTCCTCAAAAGCCAACACTTCCAGAACATTCCGGAAACCTCTCATCTAACCTTCTCCGCCTCTTCTCTTATCTTCTTCCTAACCCCAAACCCAAACTCAGCCTAAAGCTTTTGCCTTTCCCATTTTCACGCTTTGTTTTCATTTTGGGAATTTGGGCTCTTCTTTTTTTTTTTTTTTCCCCGCAGTTTTTCAATCCAACAACGTGTCTTTAGCCACTCTCGGTTCGCTGTTCTTTTAATTGTTGTTTTTATTACTTACACTTGGAAAAATGGCTTCCTCCACTGCCCAAATCCACGTTCTTGGTGGTATCGGTTTCGCTTCTTCTAAAAAAGCCAACCACCATTCACCCAGAACGGTTTTCTTCGGTCGAAGACTGGGCAAAACGTCGCCGTTGAACGCCGCCTTCTTACGATTCTCTAAGACCAACATCAACGGTAAACGTTACAATGTTGGGCCGTTGAGAGTTGTGAACGAGAAAGTGGTCGGAATCGATCTCGGGACGACTAATTCGGCCGTGGCGGCCATGGAAGGAGGGAAGCCCACGATTGTTACGAATGCGGAAGGGCAGAGGACGACGCCGTCCGTGGTGGCGTATACGAAGAGTGGGGATAGGTTGGTTGGGCAGATTGCGAAACGACAAGCTGTCGTGAATCCCGAGAACACGTTTTTCTCTGTGAAGAGGTTCATCGGAAGGAAGATGTCGGAAGTGGATGAGGAATCGAAGCAGGTTTCTTACAAGGTTATTAGAGATGAGAACGGGAATGTTAAGCTTGATTGTCCTGCCATTGGTAAACAATTCGCCGCTGAGGAAATTTCAGCTCAGGTATATTATATTTGCTGGTTTCTTTTACTGTTATATATAGTCATGAATTGAGCTGCCTTTGCGATGTTTATTGAGCTTCTTTGAATTTGAAATTTGAGAATTTGGAACTATTTTTGGAATCAAAACTATGGAACTTTGAACTTTTTAGCAATGTATGCATATGAAATTTTTTAAGGTTTGGATATAAATCCACATTTTCATATATCGGCCAAATGCGTAATAGACATTGGATTCCTTCATAATGGAATTTAGAAACTAATTTTGAGGATTTAGCAGTTTTTCTTTAGAAATTCAGAATCCTTATATTGATAATGGGCTGTTTCTACTTTTGGATATAGGTTTTGAGGAAGCTTGTTGATGATGCTTCAAAGTTTTTGAACGATAAAGTGACCAAAGCTGTTGTTACTGTCCCTGCTTATTTCAATGATTCCCAAAGGACAGCGACGAAGGATGCTGGTCGAATTGCTGGGTTAGAAGTTCTCCGGATTATCAATGAACCTACTGCTGCCTCTCTGGCATATGGGTTCGAGAAGAAGAACAATGAAACCATCCTTGTGTTTGATCTTGGAGGTGGTACATTTGATGTTTCAGGTATCTTGGCCAGTTGGGAAACTATTTATCTGCTTGTTTGGCTACTTCGATTATCTTTTATCGGTGAAGATATCAGCAAATGTTTGATTGTTGATTTGTTAACGTGTCACAGTGCTTGAGGTTGGTGATGGAGTGTTTGAGGTGCTCTCTACATCTGGAGACACACATTTGGGTGGTGATGACTTTGATAAGGTAGGTATGCTCGGACGAGTGAGCATTCTTTTTTATGTTAGTTGAATCTTTCAGTGCTGAAGCATGTCCCTTATGTCGTACTTCACTTGCAGAGAATTGTAGATTGGCTTGCTGACAACTTTAAGAGAGATGAAGGCATAGATCTTTTGAAAGACAAACAAGCGCTTCAGCGGTTAACTGAGACAGCTGAGAAAGCTAAAATGGAGTTATCATCTTTGACTCAGACAAATATAAGGCATCTCTCTTCCCCTATTTTCTTTGCGTATATGCTTTCATTTGTGCATTTCCTATCTGGTGTTTAATGACAGCTTTTTCTTTTTTTTGTGTTCCAGTTTACCTTTCATTACTGCGACTGCTGATGGGCCTAAACACATTGAGACCACTCTTACAAGGGTTAAGTTTGAGGAATTGTGCTCAGACCTACTTGACAGGTAGATTTTACATTTCAATCTGTTTATATTCTGTTCAATTAAAAAGAGGGAGAGAGAGAGAGAGGTCGTTCATATTGTTCCTAATTCTTGGGCTTAATCACTGGAGGTTTTATGTTTCGGTTGTCTATTTAATATAATCTGTAGGCTCAAGACACCAGTGGAGAATTCCTTGAGGGATGCAAAACTTTCCTTTAAAGACATAGATGAGGTTATTCTTGTTGGTGGATCAACACGTATCCCTGCTGTTCAGGAACTTGTGAGGAAGATGACTGGCAAGGAACCTAATGTGACAGTCAATCCGGATGAAGTTGTTGCATTGGGGGCTGCAGTTCAGGTGGGACTATTCTTGTTTAAGTTGTAGCCATAACTGTAGATTACTCGTTCCTTTGCAGTTGAATATGACAGGTTTGGTTATAGATTTCACTGCAACTTGTCTTATTAATTTTCTGTTCTGTTTTTAATTTTTTTTTTTCCCTTTTCTCCCAATTGCTTATAGGCTGGTGTTTTATCGGGAGATGTTAGTGATATTGTACTTTTGGATGTAATACCTTTGTCTCTTGGTCTTGAAACTCTTGGTGGTGTTATGACCAAAATCATTCCAAGAAACACTACCCTGCCAACCTCCAAATCGGAAGTGTTTTCAACAGCTGCCGATGGCCAGACAAGCGTTGAGATTAATGTACTCCAAGGTGAACGAGAGTTTGTTAGGGATAACAAATCTCTTGGCAGCTTCCGTCTTGATGGTATCCCACCGGCGCCACGTGGGGTTCCGCAGATTGAAGTCAAGTTTGACATTGATGCCAATGGTATCCTCTCTGTCACCGCTGTTGATAAGGGAACTGGGAAGAAGCAGGACATCACCATTACCGGTGCCAGTACCTTGCCCAGTGATGAGGTATGTATTTAATTTTGGGATGTATTTCTTTGGTTGCTGAGAAGAATTATTCGGAAGCTGTCTAAGAATTATTTGCATTTATTTGTTGACATGAATTTATGCATTTTCGTTGGATTTGGGTGCGAGTATTGATGATAAATCATTTCCCAATTCTGTTAAAATATTCAGGTTGACAGAATGGTGAAGGAAGCTGAGAAGTTTGCGAAGGAGGATAAGGAGAGAAGAGATGCTATAGATATGAAGAACCAGGCTGATTCTGTTGTCTACCAGACAGAGAAGCAGCTGAAAGAGCTTGGAGACAAGGTTCCTGGTCCAGTTAAAGAGAAAGTAGAGGCAAAATTGCAAGAGCTCAGGGATGCAATTTCAGGCGGCTCGACACAAGGTATGAAGGATGCCATGGCTGCCCTCAACCAAGAAGTCATGCAGCTTGGCCAGTCACTCTACAATCAACCCGGTGCTGGGGGTGCTACTGGGCCTGCACCTGGTGGTGAAACTGGACCTTCTGATTCATCAAACAAGGGGCCTGATGGGGATGTAATTGATGCCGATTTCACTGACAGCAAATGAAAAGCTAGTTTTTGAATCAGGTATGAGAATCCGGTTTTCCGGGTCTCGGTGTGGAGGTGAGGGATTGAATTTCCTATCATTTTTGTTCCATGGTAGTGAAAGAAAACAATTGGTTTTAGGCTTATAGAGAGGATGAAGCACCATAATGCATGCCCAAATGGTAACCACTCTGGGTGTTTTAAGCCTTGTGAACATTGTTTAGATTGTTCAGTAAGATGGATTTCTTGAATTGATTCCTGTATTTAAGGAATGAATGTTAATCTTTTGGTGGAAACGGAGTGCCTTTTCTTTAGTCTTTTGGTGGAAACGGAGTGCCTTTTCTGGAATTTACTCGGACTTAGGATGAGTTATGGATACGATGTGTTTGACATTTATATATCAGATTTAGATATATGTTTGATATAAGAATATTTAATTTTTTAAAAAATATTTTTATATATTTTGGAGGATCAAACTAACAACATAGTCTCTGATCAAGTAGGACAGCGTGATAGGATTTAAGGTATTATTGCCTTGTATTCTTTCTTACCTGTAAACAAACTAAACTGATTGCTGCCTGTTAGAATTCTAGTCTGCTCCATGGATGCCTATCAATTGCTACATTATATATATTTCTGAAACATCATCGGCCCCTAATTATGTGGAATAGCTTGAAGGTGACCAAGACTCAATAATGTAAGCATATGAGGTCTGATTTTAATATCTGCAGTTTCAGTTATCCAAGCTCTTAAAACTTGTACTATTGTGAAGTGATTTGAAATTTAGTACACTAATTTCGATTTATTAAATATGTCGGATTTATATCTGGGTAATTTCCAAATTTGGTTGGTGATTGTCATAAAACTAAGATCTAACTAATGTACAAGAAGCCATAGCTATATGTCAGTGAGCTAACAGTCGCCAATATGATGATGATGATGATGTAATGGAATGCTGAACTGTCTTGCAAGAAAAACCCACAGTGCCTATGCTTCGGAGAGATCAACTTTCTCATTCATTGGAGCAATCACTTCAGCAGATGGATCTTCTGCATCGGATGGTTGAGATTCGAGTTTCGCAGCTGCCTGCAAAACTCGGTTTTGAACATCTAAGGATGAAGGTGAGGTTGGAAGTCCAATGCCATTGGTCTCTAACTTCCCGGCCACCCATGAAAATGCCTGAGCTCCAACTCTGACAGGAGTCAGCAATAACCTTCAAGAAATATTTTGATTAGAATAACAACTGATTGATGTCAAAGTTCAGCTGAATCTGGATAAACAGTTACAAAGATGAAGAACCCTAATTCTTAATCCATGAGTAAGGTAATAAACATGTCAGAGAAGGGCTTACCTTAAGTCTTTCTTCAAGTCTTCAGAGTTCTCATACGAAGAGACCCGCCGGAGAATGGTCTGGTGTGAGTCAAAACCCAGCAATGAGGAAGCATTAGAATCACCATTATCAAAGTGTAAAATCAAGGATGTTCAGCACTAAGCCTCGACCAAAAACAGAGTGCACTGCCCTCATTAGTAAACTTAACGGCAAAAGCCAGCTTCTTTATCCTTTAGATGTTTAAAAAACGAAATTGGAGGACAAACCGATGAAACCTTTGATTATTGGTTCAACCAGATCGGTTGAATTGATCGAATGTATCAAATAAATAATTTAAATATTAAATACGTAATTTTAATAATAAATAAGTATTAAATATAATAAATATTAAATAAAAATACATATTTAATTTTTTTAATATAAATTCAAAGGGTTAAAAGTTTAAATCTTATAATATACAATAAATTTTTTGATTAAAAAAATACCGGCTTAACAAATTCTCAGTTTAATCATATGTATTGAACTAGAAAAACTATCGATTCGATTCAACCGGTTAAACTTGTTAGTCGAACCCTTTTTTTAACACTAGTAATTTCTCATCATTTTAGGCAAGGAAGGAATTCTCAATGTCTAAAGGGGCATGTAAGTACATTGAATAGGAGATCTTCAAATCATTTTTTACCATGAAGATCTCCTACCTGGGACTCAGGAACCCTAATTTCTTATTTCTGGTTGTTTAACTCTGCCTATTTGGAGCGAATCACTGAGGAATCACAATACTACACTGGCCATTTTACAACAAATCACCCTTCTCCTGGTAAAAACCAGATAATATTTCCCAAAATTTAATGGCTGCAGTGAGTTTCAAAATTGACTAGAACATCTATTTTTGTCTTTTAAGGCATAGTTGCTCAAATGGTGTCTGAATGTTAAAGTTAGTCTCAACTTTGACAAAGAGGGAAATCAAATCAAATACTAGGACCTTGGCCAGGAAACTTATTTAAACCAGGGGAATTAACGTACCTGGAAAAGGCCAAGAATGCCGATAAGCTGTAATGATTTCTCCCACTCTGGAAAAAAAGAAGTGGACTATCAATAAAAAAACATAAAAACAAAATAAACATTTATAAAATGCACAAGCATGAAAAAAAACCATGAAAATTAGGTTAAAGAGCTAAGTTAATTTGGTGTGTGTTAGATATGGATATGTTAAATTTTTTTCTAAGTTTTTCCATGTATTGGGGGGGCTTAAGAGGGTCATATCCTCATACCTATATCTGAATATACGTCGGACATGAGTTCTTCAATAAATATGAAGAGCCAGAGCAACATAATAATAAAAGAGAACAAACAATATGAATTTCAGAAGTACTAAGAGAGGTGCAAACTGCATGTTTGATAAGTCAAAATCAATCATTGCTTCTGAGTTTTGATTAAACAAATATATATATATTTCGAGGAAGGACAAGATACACACCTAGTAGAGCATAAAATGCAGCCACAGAAACCTGCGATAAGAGATATTTATTAGAATATAATGGGTTTCGACAGATATAATTCATTTGTTACATGTGAGAACAATGGTGACAGGTAACCCCCTTTCTAAATACCAAATACAATTTTCATATCACTCAAGCTAGCGTAATGAGAATACCATTTTTGGGTTCATTCTAGATAGTATATAAGCCAAAAAAAAAATTCCGTATCACAAAAGGACCCCAAGTCTTACCACACCATACCCAAGAACTTGAACTGGGGAAGGACTGATATCTTCCAAAATTGCCTCAGCTTCCTGATGTGAACACAAGTTAACATTTATTAAATTTAAAAAGAGAGTTAGAAAGCATATATATTTTTTTCCCAAATCATTCAAGCATGGCAAATTTCGTTTAGAAGTGTCCTTAAATTAAGGTAAGTCTTTCTAGCAATATCCAATCAGTTTTCATAGGGTTGGATGCTTAACAAGATACGAATATCCAGGTTTTTGTTTACCTGTTTCTTCTTTATTGCATCATTTACATAGTCTGTAATAGACCTGTGTGTTATTTATCCTAAAATCAATCACATTAACTCAAGAAAATGTGTGTTATTTTCCATGGATGACCAAGTATGTATGTTACTTTCTCCCTCTCTGTTCTTGGTCCAATATATTATGGATATTTACCAGCTTTATCAATCAAATATGAATTCAGAGTTATTTAAGTTCTTCCAATTTGTCAACAAGAAACAAAATAGGAAAATAATCAATCAAACCGTAATCTTATGGTTTTGGTTTCACTGGACGGTATTTATATAAGAACTTTCAGGGGAAGGGAGTAGAACATAAGAAGTACCTCATTAAGTATCGTAAGTGTTGTCTCTGGTTTGAGTTCCTTTGTTCGGAGACCCTGTTTCACCCAAGATTGGAAGCCACCCCGGACCAAGAATGGTCTCTTTGATTTAAAACAAAAAATAACAATTAGTTTATGCACTCTGCTATGCAATACCAAACAACATGTGTAACTAATTAAACGCAATAATTCAGGTAGGAGTGCAAGAGATTAGTAAATAGGATATGTAGAAAAAAGGAAGTTAGATTGGACTTTGAGAGTAGGCAACAACGAAATGTTGAGAATTCTGAAACGAGAGATTAGGAATCAGGGATTTAACCATTTGTGGCTTGCATATTTGCACTTTGGGTTAGGTCATAAGTCTTCAAAACCATAACTGACCAAATTAATCGAAAATTTCAAATGTAACAAGATTTCATCTATGTTGGTTATTTCAATTTGAACAGAATATGCTCACTCCTCAGACTAAAGACATTTCAGAATAGGTATTTGGTTCCTGTCACATTCTAATTTCCAGACACAACATTAAGACATGAAAATTTACGAAAAATACGTCATGTGAACTCCTGGTAAGGCAACTCTCCTATTTCCTCCAAATTTTGTGAATCTCAAGGTTGTTTTATTTCAGAAGAACTCCGCAAACTCAGAAATGCTTACCTTAACCCCGAGTTTTCTCAATGATCTTGCAATCCCTTTGGAGCGACTACCGTCATCATCCATAATTATGACCTTGGACCTGTCCTACAAGTGGTTGAAAAAAAAAAAGTAAATACTATGATGTTCTATTCAAAGGTCAGTAACAAGGGCCATTGCCAGTAGTTAAGCTAGATCAAATAAGAAAAATTCTGGATGCGCATGATTAACCTTTAGACGAATAGAAATAATCGGAATAATCTTATAGAAAAGACTTCAATTTGTTCGCATAACTTCAGTCATTTTAACCCCCAACCTACTCAACAAGGCATGGCGTTGAAAAATGCAAATTGAAGCAGTGAAATGCTTAATACATTATCCCCAATGCTTTAGCGTAAAAACTACTAAAATTATTAGTGCAGACAATAAAAACGAGAAGTTACAAACCTGAATGGTTTTCAAATTCCGAATAACAGCAGCAATCAAGGAGTCATCAAGGTCCCTTCCACTCTTCAATAGTGCACGCATTGAGCCATTAACCTGTATACAAATGAAGAATTTAAGACCATAGAAGATAAAGCTTTCAGTGAAAGGCAATATGAATTGCTTATTTTGCAAAAGGCAACACTAAGCACCAAGCAACAAAGGAAAAAGTACTGATTTCAAGTAGGATTGTGATGTTTAACCAAACCTCAGGTAAAGATACACTGGCGTAACGAAACCGAGCTATTCGCCGAAGATCGGGAACGCCATCTCTCTCTCTCAAGACCTTGACAAAGTTAATACCCAAAAATAAGCCACTTCCAGACTTAATCTTAACATTAAGTCTCTTGAAATTGAATCTCGAAATACCTAAATAATTCATGCTAGAAAATAGAAGGTTAAAGAATTCACTTGATCTTTGCTCAAGTGGGGTTTTGGGGGGCTTAGGATAGAGATCCTAAGTTTGAGACTTGGAGTTTCCTTCTTTTACTCAAATAAAAAAGAATGGGGAAATAAAAAGCCAAAAAGTTTATAATCACTTGCCTCGGGCCGGACATCAATAAGTAAAGCATTGTCCTTTCCAGACAATAGCTCCAAAGTAAGTTTAGGAGACAAGTCCCCAGAATAACCACCGTATGCCCATAACCAGTAAAACGCCCTGCACCGATCTGATACACAATATAAACTCCCCATGCCAAATAAGAAAATGATCTCTAAAATGTATAATTAACATGTGCACATAAGAACATTCATACCATAAAGTGGCCGAGGTGCCAAAGAGAAGGAAAAACGGGACAATGGGATCATTTGGGTCAAAGCCTAGACTCCTTTCCAACCCCTCGATACCAGCATAAACCTGCTTACAGCAAATTGAAATTCAAACAAAAAAAAACAAATGCTCCCAACTGAATAGATATTGGTTAGATACATGATAGGAATCTCAACTGTATATCTTCCCAGGATCTAAGTAACAAACAGAGGGTTGGTAGAAAGTTTACATGTTCCAATTCATTGTTCTATGTTTAGTATAATCGATTACTATTGTTGCCAACAACTTGCTAATATCTACAAGCAGAAACTTGTTTGTGGATCATCAGAACAAAACTTTAAAATGGCGACTGCTGGAACTGATATGCATGACAAATGCAACCATACCTGTTGCAGGGTAGCCCCAACAGGCTTTAAGGCTTTTCCTGTTCTCTCTTCATACAAAGTCAGTGCATCTTTGATCTCTGGCGGAAGTCGCTCCTTCGAAGAACCATAATAATATACTAAAGAGGAAGCCCCATTTGATAAAGAATCCTCCACGACAACAATTGTGCGCCTCAACAAGTCAACAAAAAAAGCATTAGCTTTACTTGAGGCTTCCTTTAAATCAATTGACAAGTTTGAAACCTTATTGTTATATACTGCTTGAGCATTGTCTATGGCTTCAGAAGCACTCGTTGTAGCAGAAGTTATAGAAGAAGAAATTTTATCCAATAAGCTTTTCACAGCATTCTCTCCTTTGTTTACTGAAGAGTTGAAAGACTCATTAACCCCAGCCAAAAAGTCATCAAGACCAGTTTTCATACTGGATGGTGAATCATTATCAAAGTTGAGGGAGCTAGGTGCTGCAGTGGGATTCTCAGGCATTGTATCAACAGGTGACATGGTTTCAGGTCCCTCTATCCCCATGGAAGTATTGGTATTTTCAACCGATTGGTTTGTCAAATCCAATAGATCCCCTTCTGCTGCAGATATGCTAGAAGTTCCCACATATTTCAGTTCCCCAACTCCTAATGGGTTCAAGTCATTTAATGCTTTGACCGAAGAGCTCCACACATTAGAAAAGTTGCATTTAACATCATCTAGCTCATCTGTGCAAGAATAGCTATTAATTACATCCATAGGAACCCGTTGTTCAGTGCTTTCAACAAAATTGGAGTAGAAAGATTCCGTTGCTTGTGGTTTAAAGGACATTTTATGGAGATTTCCATTTGACATGCCCAAAACATGCTTGTCTTGAGCATTACATCTGAACGGAAAGTCCTTTTGAAATGGAGTGAAAGGTCTCAAACCTCCATGGATTGAAATCTGCCAGAGGCATCATTTTAAATACATGAATGAACTGCTTCTTAAAAATACAATTAAGCAATACCATTTTAAAGGTATGTCAGGATTCAGGAAAAAACAATAATGACATAAGAAAATGCATACTGGGCAATTGAAGCAAGATAAAACAAGCAACATATGTATTACCATCTAGTAATTTATCCTATAAACCTAAATCCGAAAATAACTAGGACATGTTAAAACAGATGAAGATTACTGATATACAGCATTCCCTCATGCAGCTCTACTTCACTCACTAACCAACTACTACAAACTCTGCAGTTCAAGCAAATTGGATGTTCCAACTAAATTTTAGTTACTTGAGCTTGAAACAATCTAAATTTCAAAAATGATTTAAAACCATTAACTCAAAGATAAAGTAAAGCAGTACAGGCAAGGCAAATAGTGTATAGAAGAAGGAAATTTATGGTTCAAGAAAGTGAAAACTTCACCTGAGAATGTGAAGAAGCTGAACAAACAGGCAACATTGTTCAAACGTTCTCAATAGCAAACCAAACTTTGAAGATTCACCAAACTCCTATATCTGCTAAAATTTTACAAAAAAACAACAAATCAAACACCAATATAAAGACACACTCATTTAAATGATAAATTCCGAGTTCATAAAATGAAATCTGGAAACCAACCAAAAACGATAAATTCTCGGGTTAATTCGAAGTCAAATGAATCAAACGTTATCAAAGGGGCTTACAAAAAATAACCAAGCCTGAGAACAATCCATTTTAATTTTTATGACAATAAGATCAAAACTTCAAGTCAGTTTTTTTAAACTGATTCCTTTGTAGGGTTTCTTCAAATTTAAACTGATCAAATACATTGCGTTAAACAATACTGAAATGCCAGAAACAACAAGAACACTTAAAAAAAGGGTTCTTTAATGTGGGAGTCTTGAAAATTTAATAAGAAAACTAAGGATTAAATATTCAAGTGGGTACCAAGTAATTCACTCTCCAAAGCAAGCTTCTACTAAATTAAAGGCAGTTAAAATTAAAAACAAGCTGAGAAAGTAATGAGTTGAAGTGAACTAACTGGTTAATGGATATTGGCGAGT
>JBBYHM010000003.1:10071088-10081820 GCA_038381775.1 Adansonia rubrostipa | reverse complement strand
CAGATGAAATCTTCAACAAGGGTAAGCCTTTCCAACCTCAACTCTGTCCCATATATATATATATATATATATATATATATATATAAAAGTTTCTTTTTTCAACCGAAAATTGCAAAGTTCACTCTTTTTTTTTTTTTCTTGAAACTGCTTGGATATATGAAGTCTGATTGCTTTTGTTTGGATATTTGATCATTTTTCTACTCTGGGTCTTTTTTCAGTCTTCCAATAATCACTATTTCAGTTTGCATTTTAGTGGGTTACTTTTATTTTTGTTTATGATATGTTTGATTTTATGTTGTTCTGGGTTTATATTACAAAAAATTAAGGGGTTTGGTTGCTGTTTCTTTGATAAAGTGCTAAATTAATGGATGTTCTCTTTTGCCATTGTAGGCCTACGTCAAGGCTCAGAAAACTAAAGCTTACTTTAAGCGGTTTCAGGTTCCATTTAAGAGGAGGAGAGGTATTTTTATATATGTGTGTGTGTGTGTGTGTGTGTGTGTGTGTGTGTGTGTGTGTGATTATGTTGTGTGTTTTCGGAAATGTTATTGGGTTTTGGATGTTGATTTCTGGTTTTTGAGTGGCATTTTCTGATGTTATGATTTACTGAATTTATTATGTGTAGAGGGAAAAACCGACTACCGGGCCAGGATTCGCCTAATCAATCAAGACAAGAATAAGTACAACACTCCTAAGTACCGATTTGTCGTCCGATTTGTATCCTAAAGCTGCGTGTTCTTACAATGTCATTGTACATTTAGCCCTGCAAACATATAATTGATGAATCTTTTATTTTCTACCTAGCTTTTATCTTGTTTAAGAATAGCTTGTTCGGTTGTAAATGTTAGGTTAGCATATATATTGACAAGTATTGAATTCGGATTAACAAGTCTTCTTTGAGTGTTTTTATTTTATTTTTTCATTCTGATGTTTTATTGAAGTTATTTTACATTGGGATAATAAGTTATCGCTGTTTGTTGGAGCCATTATCTAGTTCATAAAACTATTTGTATTCGTGTTTTCAAACCCTAACCTTGTGATCAGAGCAACAAAGATATCACTGCACAAATAATTTCTGCTAATATTGCTGGTGATATGGTTCTTGCTTCGGCTTAAGCTTCCTCGTTTTGGGCTTGAAGTGGGTCTTACAAACTATGCTGCAGGTATGATACTTATCGACTAGGGTTCTTTCTTCTGTGTTACATAAATTTCATTTCTCATAATGCTTTTTGGAAATTTGGCCAGCTTATTGCACTGGATTGCTGTTGGGACGCCGTGTCCTTAAGATGCTTGAAATCGATGATGAATATCAGGGCAATGCGGAGGTAATATATACAATCCTGCTACCATATTCCGGTAAAAGTAATAGATACTGTGATTTTCGCATAGTTTCTTTATTGATGGTTTATATTACCAGGCTACTGGAGAGGATTTCTCGATTGAGCCAACTGACACAAGGAGGCCTTTCTGAGCTCTGCTCGATGTAGGACTGATCAGGACGACCACCGGCAATAATGTTTTTGGTGCCCTAAAGGTATAATAAAAAAATCTAATTTATCTGTATCTGTTTTAGATAAGAATTTTCTTGTTTTAGATTGATCAATTTTTTGCTTGCTAGTCGTAACATTATATTACTTCGTATTTTTTTTCTTTTGGATAATTATATTACCTTGTACCATTCAATAAAGTATCTTAAATGTTTAGGTTATAGCTTGTAAATTTTTACTTTTGTAATGTGTTTGTTGTTAGTTTCATACCGCTGCCCTTTAGCATTTCCAAGTATAGCTTTCCTCTGATATATCATTTAATTTGTATGAATGGATTGGAGTAGGACTATGTTAGTCGGGCTGGGGTGTAAGTGTCGGACACCGATATGTGTCCGACATTGGTATGTTCAATTTTTTCCAAGACTTCCACGTATTTGAAGTATTTTTGGATGATCATATTTCATATCTGTGTTTGGATATATGTTGGACATGGGTACTTAAAGGAAAATGGAGAGTTGGAGCAACATAGGACTAGGACCACCTTTTTAAATATATATGCTTCAAGCAGTTGATATTGGTTGTGGCCTAGATTTTGATTTAATGTAGTGTATTAGAGCTTTTGATGAATATCATTTAATTTATATGAATGGATTGGAGTAGGACTATGTTAGTCGGGCTGGGGTGCAAGTGTCGGACACCGATATGTGTCCAACATTGGTATGTTCAATGTTTTCGAAGACTTCCACGTATTTGAAGTATTTTTGGATGATCATATTTCATATCTGTGTTCGGATATATGTTGGACATGGGTACTTAAAGAAAAATGGAGAGTTGGAGCAACATAGGACTAGGACCACCTTTTTAAATATATATGCTTCAAGCAGTTGATTTTGGTTGTGGCCTAGATTTTGATTTAATGTAGTGGATTAGAGCTTTTGATGAACTGAAGTCTGAAACTTTCAAGTTAATAGAATTCGCTCTCATATTAACAGGGAGCATTGGATGCTGGGTTGGATATTCCTCATAGTGACAAGAGGTTTGCCGGGTTCTCCAAGGACAGCAAGCAGCTAGATGCTGGGGTTCACTGCAATTACATTTACGGTGGCCATGTTGCTGCCTATATGAGGGTAAAAAATGCTGCCCTTAATAGTACCTCTCTTTTATCGAATTCACCGATTACAGTTTAGATTTTTTTTGGGGGGGGCATGCTATTAGAGTTGTTAATATATATTGATTGCTACGCTCAAAAAATGGGCCAATTCAGCAGCTCTTTGCTCAATTTTTTGCGGTTTTGTAGACTTTGATGGAAGATGAGCCAGAGAAGTATCAGTCCCACTTTAGCCAGTAGATTAAGAGAGGAATTAAGCCAGATAACATTGAGGCCTTGTACAAGAAAGTTCATGCTGCTATCAGTGCTGATCCAACTGCGAAGATGTCTGAAAAGGAGCCTCCTAAGCAGCACAAGATGTTGGTTTTCGTGTGCTATGTTATCTGGACTCTTCACTTTGTTCAAATTTCCTGTGTTTGACATCTATATTCAGCACATATTTTGATACAAGTATAGGGTATAATCCTTGATATATATGGAAAAACTTTAAAAACTTGAGCATGCCTGCATCGGACGCATCTGTATGTAACACCTCCGAGTTTGGGTTACATAGGCTATGACTTTGGATGATGAAACTTGTATTTGTTGAAGTTTCTGCATATATATATATATATATATATGTATGTATATACACATGTATATAACTGTGCTGATATTTCTTATCGCAGATTCAACTTGAAGAAGCTGACTTATGAGGAAAGGAAAGCTAAGTTGATTGAACGATTACAAACCCTTAATGCTTCAGCTGGTGTTGATTCTGAGGAAGAGGATTGAATAATTGCAGATTAAGTTTTAAGCCCGTGCGACACTTGAACCCGGAATGTACTCTTCTGTGTCCCTTTGTGTTCAAGCTTCGCCTCTCGGACCGTGACACCTGCGTATGTCTACTTCACCTCTTCCACAACTAAACTACCATTTTGATTCTTTTTTTCTTTTTTTTCTAGGTTGAGCGTAATTTCATTTCATTTTTGTCTAGGATTGCTGCAAGTTTTGAAGGTAACAATTATTATAAATTTTTTTTTATATTGTGAAATGCAATTTCATTTTTTGATTCAATAGATTCAATTTCATAGCTTTGGGATTCAGTAGAATTTTCTGTGGTGTTTTTCCTTTTTCTTTTTAGCTATTGAATTGAAGTATTCAATAATTTTTTTTCAAAAGGTTTCAATAAAAATAAATAAAACTTTATAATTTCATAAGAGTACTTTTTTTAAAAAACTAGTTTAAATACAATAATCACTTAATCAAGGTGAGCAAAACATCGGTTTATCGAATCAATCAATTGAAATTGTTTAAATACCTTGTTTCGACTTCACACAGTCACTAGCCTTGCCTTTGGTGTCTCTTTCCTTGTGGTTAAGGTAACGACTTCGGACATGGCTAGCTCTTATTGTATGACGGGTGATGTGTATGAAGCTCGGGAACAAATTCACCCCCATATGGCTGACCAACGATTACTAACGATTTCGGTTTCGTGCTGATGGGTTGCAAGCTCATTGGATTTGGATTAAGAATTTTTTGGATAGTTTGGTTTTAGCATAATTATTTGATATAAATCGAAATATGAAACTGAAATCTAGTTAATTTTAGCTCAGTTTGTTCGCTTTCTCAAATTTCGGTTGATTTTTAAAGTTTAATGTATTGTAATTTTTAAAATTTTAAAATGGTGAACTGATCGGATGTTAACCTTTAACGATAATTCATTCAGCTAAATTCTTATTAATTATTATTTAATAATAAAAAAGTTATTTTTATCTAATTTTTAAATATTTTAATATTTTAAAATAAAATTTATCATAAATTTTCCAAAAATCTTGCGTCTATAATTAAGGGGGAAAAACAAGAAAAATAAACAGAAAACAAGAAAAGGAATGAAAAAGAAAATGAAAACAGTTTTCCTCTGCATCTGCAGAGAAAAACATAGGATTAAGCTAATAAATTTCATCCAAAACAGCCTACAAATCCATTGATCAATAAAATACGAGGCATTCTTCCAATCCCAGCCACCTTTTTGTTTTTTTTAAGCAAAATAAGTGTAAAAGAATGGAAGGTGGAGGACCACCAACAACACAGCCGGCGGACACCGAGATGGCGGAGGGAGCTCAGCCGCAACAACCCGACCCACAATACCATCAGAGACAGCCACCGCAAATGTTGAATTTTCCGGCAACTTTTAGCCACGGTGGAAGGTTTATTCAATATAATATATTTGGGAACATTTTTGAGGTCACTGCTAAATATAAACCCCCTATTATGCCTATTGGGAAAGGCGCCTACGGCATCGTTTGGTAAATTCTTCTTCTTTTGATTATTATCTGTTTGATTTCACTCAGTTATTTGATTCATTTTTGTTAATTAATGAATCATGATTTTTTTTTTCAATTATTTGAGCTTAGTTCCGCATTAAATTCCGAGACAAATGAACATTTGGCATTAAAGAAGATAGCTAATGCATTTGATAACAAGATTGATGCTAAGAGAACTCTTCGTGAGATCAAGCTGCTTCGTCACATGGATCATGAAAACGTCAGTGAGTGGATTTTTTTTCCTATTTTTAACTTAGTTTCAATTATTCATTTGTTAATTCTTTGTGTTTGGTTTTTATTTTCTATTTTTTTTCTGCCGTTTTAACGTTGGCCATGGTTATGTTGATCGGACTTGGTGTGAGTTTGACAATGGGAGCCTTCAATTTTTTCTTAGACACCATTTCCATTTTGGGGTGCTTGATATGTCTCTGATATTAATACTTTAGGGGAAAAAAAAAAGTCTGCGTGACATATGAATATTTACTCGCTAACCATGCAAATAAGCTTTGGCTTTAGAATCTAACAGGGTTACAGTTAATAACATCTCAATGCTTGCTTATGAGCAATGCTCGGACATTATTTCATTTTCATATAAACTGGCTTATCTAATTCGTTACTATCATCCATTTTCCAGGAATATCCAAGCTTTGCATGGAATACTATTACTTTTTTTCGATAATTATAAAAAACTTGCATGTTCCTCATACTTTGTTTTTAATGATTTAAGTTGTGGGATTTTTAAGGGTAAGGTTTAGTTTATGCTGTCGGAGAGCATTTAGGAACCTTGTGAAGAAAGTAAGATCATCAGTGTCTCTGTTTCTTTTTTAGATGGGGATATTAGATCATATTTACTAATAAAAATCCTCAAAGCCCTCAACTAAAATTGCACTTCGAAGTTTTAAAGCATTGTCATTCCATCCTAGTGGCTGCACCACTAATGTGATTCTTAAATATAAATAACATCTAAGCCTTCCCTGGGACGAATTTAGTTTTTTGATTGTCCAGGTTGATGAAACATTTTGTCAAATTTGTGTTTGCTAATGCTATTACTGGTTATTTCCGTTTAAACCATAGCTTTTCATGTAAACCCTTTAGATTATTTGGTTATAAAATGTTCTTTCTTCATGCTGATATGTTTTTCCTTTAGTTGTGAATGCACACAAAATATAGAAAGTGAGACAGAAGTCTAGGAAGAATGATATCTTTTTTCTTATTGTTGCGAGTTAGTCTGACTTGCAACTTTTATGCAGATAGTTGCAATCAGGGATATAATTCCACCACCCCAGAGGGAATGCTTTAATGATGTTTATATTGCATACGAGCTGATGGACACTGACTTGCATCAGATAATTCATTCTAATCAAGCTTTATCAGACGAGCATTGTCAGGTTGGTATATAAATATGTGGTTCCTTCTTATGGTAGAATCCTATTCCTTAAGTTACTTGTTAAAATTTTTAAGTTAGGGCTATTTCTTGTTAATTATGTTTCCCATGTTTTAAGGGTTATGATCTGTGCCGTAACATTGAACTAATCACCTTTCATTATGCTTTGCAGTATTTCCTCTATCAAATCTTACGTGGGCTGAAGTATATACACTCTGCTAATGTTCTGCACAGGGACTTAAAACCTAGCAACCTTCTCCTGAACGCTAATTGCGACCTGAAAATATGTGATTTTGGACTGGCTCGGGTCACCTCTGAAAGTGATTTTATGACGGAATATGTTGTTACAAGATGGTACCGTGCACCAGAACTGTTGCTAAACTCTTCGGATTATACTGCCGCCATCGATGTATGGTCAGTGGGTTGCATTTTTATGGAATTGATGAATCGGAAACCATTATTTCCCGGAAGAGATCACGTGCATCAGCTCCGATTGCTTATGGAGGTAAATGATTTTTTATCTCCCAACCAGTATAAATTTATCTTAAAACAAACAAGTTGCTTAATATTTTGATCTGAGCATTTAGGTGGAAAATGTGGCGAACTAAAAAAATTCCCGTAATATTTCTCCATGAATAATGAACTCTTTGCCCTGCAGCTGATTGGCACTCCATTAGAGGCTGAATTGGAGTTTTTGAATGAAAATGCCAAGAAATACGTACAGCAACTGCCTCTGTATCATCGACAATCTTTCACTGAAAAGTTTCCAAATCTCCATCCTTTAGCTATTGATCTTGTTGAAAAGATGTTGACATTTGATCCCAGACTAAGGATTACTGGTGAGTTTTTTTTTTTTTTTTTGCAAAAAAAAAAAAAAAAGATGTTTCTCTCTCTCTATTTCATGCATATGCCAGTTGCCATGCGGCACATCATATATTATTCAGCGTGTTTACACTTGTTCACAATTCTCTTGAAAAATTTGCCAATGCATGCAAAATGGTTGCATATAGGTTAGTTGTCATCAACTTTTGCAATTTCTTCATTTTGAGTTGGAAATAACTTAGTACTACTTCCTATTTGTTCCCAGTTGAGAATGCACTTGCTCATCCCTACCTAACATCACTGCATGACATAAGTGATGAGCCTGTCTGCATGACCCCCTTTAACTTCGACTTCGAGCAGCATGCATTAACCGAGGAGCAAATGAAGGAGCTGATATATCAGGAGGCACTTGCATTCAACCCGGCATTTCTGTAGCAGCGGTGACTCGTATCGTATTCCATTTATTTATGGTGGCATTGATCATTGTTGATAAAAAAGCTTTTTATGTTTTGGTGATTGATTTCTTCCTGTACATAAATGTTCCATCCACAACAGGATGGGCTCTTGAATTGAGATATTTAATATTGTGAGCAAAATGCAGGAAATGAAAACAGTGGTATTGGTATTTGTATCGGCTGTCTTGATTTCTTTTGTTGTTCTATCATTGATTTCAATTTGGTTAATCTCATGACTGTAGAAACTTGGTTGCCAGGAAGATGCTGAATTGAAATTCTATAAAAGCTGAAGGTCAAAAACGATGTTGGAATTCAAAGGATATGTACCAATTAAAAGAAAAGGGTTTAATATAATTGGCTCTTATTAGTAGCATTAAGTAAGTTCGGGATTTGATTTCAATGTCTACAATATTTTCAGCTTACGACCTATGCAAGAAAAAAAAAATATCATCCCGTAAACCAGCTGTCTGCAAGCCCATATTGTTAGGGCGGGGCAGCAGCCAGGTAAAACCGGTGTGGGAAGCTGACCTGAATCAATATATATATATACACACACATACACGTACAGACTGCTATAACTTGGTAATTTTAAAATTAATATGATTATATATACTACGATATGAAAAAATACGAACAACATATATAAATATATCAAATTTTATATATTACGAATTATTAATATATAAAATTTTACAAATATATAATATTTCTAATATAATTATAATATAAAAATATAAACCTAATACGAATATACAATTTATTAGGTCCAAGTAAAAGTCATGTTAAACTTATCAATTAGAATTCTTAGATGTAAAGTCATATTGTACATCAGCTTCAATGAATTTGATGCGACTAAATGCGCACTTCAGAGTAACCCTTGAATGCTTTTTTAATCCGAAGAAAAATGTTTAATGATCCACCATTTTGCCTACAGCAAGAAGGAAAGTCGCCATCATACATGGCGGCTTCCTCTCTCTCTCTCTCTCCTTTTATTTATTTATTTCTTTTGTTATATGAAAACAGCCAGCTCCCCTTCTTTGTTGTACGAAAGCCACCCTCTATGAGAGCGCTTTCATACAATATTAATATATATATATATATATATATATAAAAGAAAAACTGTCATCGTTGATGGCAATTTCTTCTAGACAAGATAAAATTGAGGTAAAAAAAAGTCATACAGCATTACTCTAATGCGAAAAGGCAGAGGGACAATGGTTGAATAAATTTAACAGGTTTCAACAAATAAAATATATAATTCAATTCATCAGAGTGAAAGATAGAATTCAACTACATGCAGAAATGAAGCAGAACTCAACAAAACCCAAATAAAGTAGAAAACGCAAAAAAAAAAAAAAAAAAAAGGGAATCAAATATCATCTTAAAATGGGAGAAAAATCATTTTCTACTAGAGGAAATCTGTATCAAATACACAAAAAAGTATTTTTTATGATGTCATTAACCCTTCATACTCTCAAAAAATCTAGAAAGTGGCACTGGACCTTCAGCTTCTTCATTATCAGAGCTTGAGTTCTTGTTTTTTGATTTGTGCTTCTTTTTCTTATCTCTCTTAGACTTTGACTTCGATCTTCTTGATTCTCTGTTTTCGTCATCACTGCTTGAGGATTCCGAGGATGAACTCGAGGAGCTAGAGCCAGAGGACCTCCGTCTCGAGCGCTGAATGAGTCGAGGTTTAATGACCATGCTTCAGTTAACATTTTCATAACAATGATAATAAGGGCTAATAAAATTTGGGTTCGGTTTCATACTCTGCTTCTGTCCACTTATGGATCCATCAATTTTAGCTATATATGATTTTCTAACAAACAGTGTTCCTAAAATACCAGATAAAAGATTCAATCAAGTATTCATTTGATGCCTCTCCTCTCATATGCACCATCAAAGACAGTGTCCGCGCAAACATACTACGCACCAGTGTGCCACTCCACTCCGACTTCTAATTATGTTCAAAATTTTCCCAGCCTTCCCCCAGCCTAGCTTATCAAATACAAAAAGGCTAATCAACAGAAACCAAATGAAGATATTCACAAAATTTTCACTCTTCAATATTTCACCTTGAAATGCTACCACCTTCCATGGAACAATCTGTAACACGCATGAAGGCTGTCTGTTCATAACCAACTCAGACACTTCTAATAAGAACTCAACAACCTATTGCCTAGTTTGTCTCCAGCATGATACACCCTCTTCCGGATACCGTTCATAAAGGCAATTTAAAGAACTTTATTGTCCAGTTCCCAACCTTGAGAGGCTATTCATAAATCAGACGTCATTCCATTTTAGTTGCGTACTCATCCCAAGTAGCCAGAAAGAAAAGAGTCTTATTTTTCTCAGCAATAGACAACAGTTCTGGAAATGCCACTTCCAAAGTGATGATATTACTCCCACCATAAACAATGCCATGGCAAACTCTTTTCCACAATCACTAACCTCAATAGTCATCTAATAAGCAAACCTATTCAACTATCTGATACTTTTCCTATAGACTCGGTACTAAGCAGCACCGCATTTAGCAACCATAAAAAGTCTACTCATTAGCTCTTTCAACCCCAACTCACCGCAACCACTTCCCAACTTGTTGCATTAAACATTCAGAACTAGGTAAAGTTTCAGCAATATAGTCCTATTTCCAATGGAAACAATTTTTATTGGGATTTACATGCAGAATATAGAGCTTCCCTTCTGACAGGTCAGTAATATAGATGCAGAGCTTAAATGGTGCTTCTAATCTCGTTACTGATGGTAAGAGCAAAATAAATAAATACATACCTAGCATATTACAATAAAAATATCAACTTTGTCATCCTTTTCTATTCACATGCAATTTAACATAAAATTTTAATCATAAAGTTGTTAGAAAATAGAAACTACAACTACCTTTCTCTTTCTGCTGCTGCGCTTCTTTGCATCTTTGTCTTTTCGATCTGCAATGAATTTAACACCCTTAGAGAGCAAGGAAAAGAGATATAAACTATGATACAAGTATGAAAAGACCGGCCCCTTTAAGGCGTTTCACACATACCCTTTTTAAGGCTTGATTTACTGCTGGAGTGGTTTCTACCATGTGCAAGCTTTCGTGCCCTTTCAGCATCTAGCTGAGCTCTATACTCTCTCATCATTCGATCTGTATCTGCTTCTAATTCCCCCTTTCT
>JBBYHM010000003.1:10055865-10070988 GCA_038381775.1 Adansonia rubrostipa | reverse complement strand
TCATGGCTAAACCTATTTATAGGTTAGGCAATTTGATGGATTATTTGTACGAGTTAAACTTTAGATATAATTTTTATAATTTTGATTCAATTTGATTTGATTTAAATTTTTATTTATTAATAAAAATATTTTTATTAGAATTTAATTATAAAATATAAAAATATTAATATAAAAATAATATTTTAATATTTTAAATAATAAAGTAAATTGTTGAATCAATTTAGTTCGAACTAAAGATGTCCATGGATCGGGACAGGCTGTGGCTCGAAAAATTTTAAATTTTAAGCTCAGGCTCGAATTTAATCACACTCAACATGTTTATTTAAGCTCATATTACTGTTTATAATATTAAAAATTTTTTATATTAATATTTATATATTTTATAATTAAATTTAAATAAAAATATATTTTAAAAAAAATTATTTTCGAACTGGGCTGATTCAAAATATAAAAACTGAGACTTAAGCTTAAACTAATCTGATCGGATCAAATTAACTACTTAATTTATAAATAAATCGTATCCAAATTAAATCATTTTTTTTTCTGAAAAAGAAAAAATCGAACTGACGTAACGGACGGGCAAAGTCTAGTCGTGACATCTATGTTAGGGTGTTGATGTACGTCCCGGCCTCATCTTAGGGTTTTTAAGTTCTGAATTTCCCCGTATATATTTTCCCTCTGTTCTCTTTCTCTCTTAGCCGTCCCTCCCTCCCTCCCCCCCTTTCAGATCAAAGCTTCAACTATGGTAACCTTTTCAACTTCAACACTGTCCCATGTATTAAAAATGTGCTTCTTTTTTAAACTGAAAAAGCTTCTTCTTTGTGAAGGGTTTTAAGTAAATTTCACTTTTTTTCTTTTAAAGATCTTAAAACTGCTTGAATATAGTGAAATTTGATGGCTTTTCTCAGCATTTGATTATTTTTCCCCTCTGGGTCTTTTTCGATCATCCAATAATCACTGTTGGATATGCTGTTGAGTGTTTTAATTTCATTTTGGTTTGTCATTTTGTACAAAAACTTAAAAGGTTAGGTTGCTATTTCTTTTATAAAATGCTAAAACAATGGATGTTCTCTTTGGTCATTGTAGGCCTTTGTCAAGGCTCAGAAAACTAAGGCTTACTTTAAGCGGTTTCAGGTTCCATTCAAGAGGCGGAGAGGTATTTATTCATATCTTTGTGATTATTTTGTGTTTTTCTTAGAAATGCTATTCTGTTCGGAATGTTGACTTGTGGTCCTTGAAATGACCTTCAGATTTGATTTAATTTACTTTGTGTAGAGGGAAAAACTGACTACCGGGCAAGGATTCGTCTAACCAATCAAGACAAGAACAAGTACAACACTCCCAAGTACCGTTTTGTCGTGCGATTTGTATCCTAAAAGTTGTATATTCTTACAATGTCTTATTATACTTTTAGCCTTGTGAACATAGATTTGATAAATCTTTTTATTTTCTACGAGGGTTTTGCTTTGTTTTAGCATAGCTTGTTAAGCTATGCTACCCAGAAATGGGATTAGTGTCGGGTATGGGTATACTTAATTTTTCCAAGTTTTTCTATATATATTTGAAGGATTATGCCCCATATCAATGTCCAAATATGTGGACACAGGTGTGGATACTTGTGTTGGACATATGTTATGACATGAAGCTAGGAGTAATCTACTGAGTTCTGATTAATAAAGTCTGCTTTGAGTGCTTTTCTTTCATCTTTATGTTTTCATTGAAGTTATTATTCAACATTTGGCTAAAAATATTTTCTAGTTGGTAACTTATTTCTATTTATGTTTCAAACCTTAACCCTGTGATTAGAGCAACAAAGATATCACTGCACAAATAGTTTCTGCTAATATTTCTGGTGATATGGTTCTTGCATCTGCTTATTCGCATGAGCTTCCTTGTTATGGTCTTGAAGCGGGTCTTACAAACTATGCTGCAGGTATGCTACTTGTTGTCTTGGATTATGTGTAAATAAATCAATTTCACTTCTCATGTGATTTTGGTAAATTTGGCCAGCTTATTGCACCGGATTACTTTTGGGACGTCGTGTTCTTAAGTTGCTTGAAATGGATGATGAATATCAGGGCAATGTGGAGGTATTACGCATACAATCCTGCTACCGTAATTCTGGTAAAAAGAATTGATCCTGTTGTTTTCTCTCAGCTTCTTTATTGATGGTTTGTATATTACCAGGCTACTGGAGAGGATTTCTCAGTTGAGCCAACTGACGCGAGGAGGCCTTTCCGAGCTCTCCTCGATGTAGGGCTGATCAGGACAACAACTGGAAATCGTGTTTTTGGTGCATTGAAGGTATCGTAAAAACTCTAATTGCAATTGTATCTGTTTACTATTTTCTTGTAGGTATGATTCAGGGTTACTATTTCATTTCTATGAAGTATCTTAAGAATTCCATCCCTTTTTTGTTGAAATTTTCTACCTTTGTAATGTGTTTGTTGCATGCATTAAGCATTCAATTTTGGTTTTGGCCTAAGAGTTTCAATTTAATCTAGCGGATTAGAGCTTTTGATTTACTGAAGTCTGAAACTTTTTAGTTAATGGAATTTGCTTTCATCTTAACAGGGAGCATTGGATGCCGGTTTGGATATTCCTCATAGTGACAAGAGGTTTGCTGGGTTCTCCAAGGATAGCAAGCAGCTTGATGCTGAGGTTCACCGCAAATACATTTATGGTGGCCATGTTGCTTCGTATATGAGGGTAAAAAAATGCTATCCATAATAGCACCTCTCTTTTATTGAATTAATGGCGTCATTATATATATTTATAGCTTTGTTTTTTGTCATTGGGACTAGGGTGTCTGAATTGGATATGGGTATGTGTCCAACACGAGCATGTTCAATTTTTTTAAAAATTTTTTTAATGTATTTGAAGGATCATATTCCCATGCCCATATCTTGAAATGCGTTGGACAGGGGTGCTTAAAGAAAAATCATACGTTTTGTTAATTAATGTATGTTTGTTTTGTAGACTTTGATGGAAGATGAGCCAGAGAAGTATCAGTCTCATTTTAGTGACTATATTAAGAGAGGAATTGAAGCAGATAACATTGAGTCCTTGTACAAGAAGGTACATGCCGCCATCCGTGCTGATCCAACTGCAAAGAAGTCCGAAAAGGAGCCTCCTAAGCAGCACAAAAGGTTGGTTTTCGTGTGCTGTGTTTGACTTGATCGGATGTTATGAAGCTTGTACTCATTGAAGTTTCTTTACGTATATCTTACTGTGTTCATGTTTTCTTATCGTAGGTTCAACTTGAAGAAGCTGACATACGAGGAAAGGAAAGCTAAGTTGATCGAACGATTACACACCCTTAATGCTGCTGCCGGTGTTGATTCAGATGAAGAGGATTGAATATAGGATGCTGATCTCAAAACACAAAAATCCTTAATCTGCTTTTATTATACATGCACACTGCCTGCTGCAGTTTTTTCCACAACTAAATTACTTATCCGAAGTTTTTTTTTAGGTTGAACTTATTTACTTTTCATTTCAATTTTGTTTAGGATATCTGCAGTTTTGCAGTTTTTGAAGGCAACACAATTAATAGATTTTTGGATATTTTGTTATTTGAGAAATGCAATTTCTTCAGTTTTGATTCAAAAGATTTTGATATCATAGGTTTGGGATTTGTGTCTCTGGTTTTTGCATATTTGTTGTATTATGTTTAAAATAATTATTGTATGTTTATTAAATATGTTGTGTTTATACGTTATATTTTTGTATAATAGTCAAAATTATGAAATCTACCGAAGAAGAGATATCAAAAACTCAGCAAAAGAAACCTTGTATAGTCCCAACCAATGAAATTTCGTATCTGTTTACATCCCAGCCTACAAACAATATCCCACCCAAAGTCTGATTCTAACATCACAATTTGGCACTCCCTACAGAGTTAAAAGTGTTGTCTCATTTGTGTTTTAGTTGAATTCAAATGAGTTCCTCCCCAAGGTTGAGATAGAGAGAAAATCAATGGCACATTCACTAACTACTCATAATGTTCCAGCCACTGCAATAACACCCATTGCCATATCAAACCATATTATTATATCTCACATGCCACAGGATTGCAGACAGTGGACGATAAACTACTAGTTAATTGCAGGTTTGTATATTGAATTTGAAACCTTTTTTTTGGCTGTCCAATAATAATAATAATAATAATAATAATAATAAAGTGTTCGGTTGTATGTTATGTTTACATGGAATAAAGCCCAAGTTCGAAATTTTTATACAATCATAAAAGGGTTCAATCTTTGGGTTTAATCCTTAATTTTTGGCGTTTACCTATAATTTTGTGATTTCCTTTTAAACTAGTCAATTACCCTGATTGGTATTTGCTAAACTTGTTAAACTTCTGAATTTTCTAAGTTAAAATTTAGAGCTTCAAACAGTCACAATATAATTTATGTTATCCGTAACTCTGTTTTCTCTAAGATTCGTGTACGAAACTTATTTCAAATATATATTTGGACAAAATTGCAAAGGGTTCTTTGCTGCAGGACTGTGAAATTGAGCTTGGCAGGTGCGGTTGTAGGCTTGAATGTTGGAGACCGAAGTGGCGCAAGTGCAGCTAGAAGGCCGCCACCACCTCCGCAACAGGAAAAAAAGGACCCCAATGTGAGTGGTGTGCGGGCAAAAATATTAGCAAGCAAGAAAAGGAAGCAATGAAACAGCTACGGCCAAGCTGAGGGCACAAGGCAAGCGTGTTGATGGCCCATCATCCTCATCTCAGATAGTTTGGGTCTTGGGATTTCATTAGTGATGGAAAATATACATACTCATTTGAAGAGGGAAATTTGTACTTTAAATAAGCAGCTTAGTAGATTTTTCATTCATTTTAGGCATTTCTTGTTCAATGACGAAGACTATAAATCTATGAAACTTCACATTCTACGAAAGAAAAGGGGGAAAGAAAATAGGCGACTGACTCGGCAACTTTACCTGAACTTATTGGGTTCCAATTCCACTGATCGTATAATGATAATTCTTCTTTTTCAATTGGGTTTAGGGATGGAACGGGTTTTTTTATTGAAAGTTTCAAAGTCAGGTTAAGACTGTTTAGATAAAACAGACAAAAATCCAATCTGCCCCCATCTATTGCCATCCCTATCCCTAGTACTGACTAAAAAACCTTGGAAGATGGTTTGCTATAATTGAATCAACCAAATGCTCCCGAAGTGTATGTGTTCTTTCATATTTCCTCTATCTCTCCATGTTTTGATAAAGTAACAATACTTTAGCCAGGAAAAACTGTAGTAACTCCCTAAAAACATATAAAAATGACAAGCAAAAACATCAAATAAATCTGATCCTTGAATTAGGTCACTCAGGATAAAATTTTATGGTAGAGTTTACAGTCATTAATAGGATGCCTCAAAATTGCAACCCTGGCTCCTTTCTTTTAGAACACATTGTTCCAACAGTCAGTCTAAATAGTTGCACGCACAACACTAGTGCCATTTGGCCACGCATACGATGATTGGTTAAATAAGAAAAGTTTACCCAATGGTTTCACACAGATCATTGGAGTCTATTCTTCGGTTCTCGGGTTCGATGTTGTGTTGGTCGAGTTGTATGCAGCATCAGCTGAAGAGGTGTCGATGTCATTGAGACCCAATTCCTCATTCTGTTCCCATGATCTCTCATATTCCTCAACTGCAGAAAGAATCCAATTTGTTAAATTTACAAAAATTATATTTTGATTTTCCGCATAAAAGGCATATCAAATGCAATAGGCCAGCAAAATGATTAATGCAGAACCATAATGTACCAAAGAGGACTTTAGGTTAGTTACATGAAGTCCAACAAAAATTTATTAGAAA
Organism: Adansonia rubrostipa; assembly: GCA_038381775.1. Classification (NCBI taxonomy): domain Eukaryota; kingdom Viridiplantae; phylum Streptophyta; class Magnoliopsida; order Malvales; family Malvaceae; genus Adansonia; species Adansonia rubrostipa. Next base: position 10,065,157 of record JBBYHM010000003.1, on the reverse strand, counting down.
AGAAGAGCCAAAGGGACAGTTTTTCCTTGTCAAGATTAGGGAACTTACAAATTAACTGCTGGTCGTCTTTAATATCATCGGTTGCTGGTGCAATAAAAGAGTTAGCTAATGCGTCATCAAGAATTAAAGTCCAAGGTTCAGCCATGCTCAAAATCTACAAAACAGCAAGAAGACTCCACTATGAGAAGAAGAAGGTTAAGAAGATTTTCATTCTTCAAGAAATAAAGATGTACATTTGCACTGGTCATTTGATGTACGTCTCATTCTTCAAGAAAAAAAAGTATCAAGGAATAATGGTGCAAAATATCTCTTTATCCTTCCTAGGTACGAAGCAAAAATGCAGGAACAAATATATGGATAATATGTGTCGTTCAAGTGAAAGTGATACAAGGAAGAAGAGACAGCAATCTTTGTCACTAATTTTTGCATGTTATTATCGCTATATATATATATATATATATATCAATCTATTCTTGGGTTTTAAATACACCTAGTCATCCATCGTATTTCGATATAAGTTATTAATTGACAAATAACACGTATTCAGTGCACTCATATTTAACAGGAATTTAAATGATGCACAGGCATACTGACCGTGCCAGACCAGAAATGAACTGGTATTTTTTTTATCATCAATTGAACTGGTATTTTATGCCCTAATATTACATGAAATTTTATTACAAAAGAATTGTTCATATGGTACCTTCTTCAACCTCACTTTGAAGTCGAGCCACTTGTTTCTTTTAGTTTCATCAATACTATCTCCAAAAGTAAACCCATGCACTCTCTCAAGGCCTGCAGATAGATATCACAAAAATTACAATGAAATATCAACGAGATAGACAAGTAAAGCCTCATCCATGCAACTTCATGTCAAACACAAACAAACAGAACAAACAAGGTAACGATACTTGACCATGGACATCATATCAAACACAAATGTGGAAGTAAACAGAGGGAATTTGGTGGAACAAAAGACATAAAACAACAGACCAAAAGTTTTAGTTGTGTGCAAAAAAAATGCAGGTTGTATTAGCAACCTACCCTCACTCTTCTAGAAAGCTAAACCAGGTGAGGAGTAGAGCCATTACAGGGTAAAATGCTTAAACTTCACAAACAATGTTGGGTGAGACTATAAACAACAGAATCAGCAAGCAGATGGAAAATCTAGCCTCACTCTTTCCTGGAACATATTAAAATCAGGTTGAAAAGACAACCATTCCAGGGTGACATGCTCAAAATTAGAAAACCATGAAGGAACAGGACGAGTAAATAACATAATTAGCAAGCAAACATAAAATTATTGTGGAGAAACTAGATGAGTAAAGCAGTACTCACTCTCGCTAATTTTTGTAATCAAACCTTCAACTGTTGTAACAACCCCTCCGAGTGTGCCACTAGCTAGCTCCAAGTCAAGTTCTGGGACTTTTACACTAGCAGTATCTGACTGATACACTCACCAGACTGCTTGTTAAATAACTTAACATAAAGATGGAACAAATATGACAAGGGCAAAACATGTCGTTTCCATATTTATCTTGTTATCTTAATGCATTATTGGAAAGAAACAAAAACTAGTCTATATTGTGATACATGAATGCAAAGTTAAACTTACGAAACAAACACCAGAATAGTTGCAAATGCAGTATTGTGTTGAGAAACGAGTCATTATTGTGATGCATCTAAAAGAAAAAAAATTGAGTTCAATCTGAACAAACCTTTATAACATCACGGCTTAAATCATCAATGTTTTTCACAGACAGGGTAATTCTCTTTGCCTTCTCAGGAATTGGCCCACCAGGCTTCAACTGCAAAGTAAGCACGTTAATAACCACAAACTTATTGGGCACAAAAATGTACTACAAGCAAAATCACCACCAACCTCAGAATTCCGATAGCCACAAGCAGCACATGTCGATGCCATGACGATAACTTCTTGAAAATATGGAATCCCTGTATGTGGTTAAGCTCAACAAAATTATAGATAAACTATGGAAGACAACTTGATACGGCCACACATAATTCAGATGAACAGGCTTCAAAACACAATTAAGTTATAATGAAATAAGATATATGTATCGTCAAATGATTACTGCAGATCAGATATCTGAGAGCAAACATCTTTCCAGCTCAACAAGAAGGACGAACGCTCACGTTGAAAATAAATTTAACTCACGAAGAACCATTAGAATCTTTCACGTTTCACTCAACCTTCCAGAATTGCTATCATGTAAGGATAAGTTCAGTTAAGGGATAAAGGTCTACCTTCTAAATTTAAATAGTCATGGATTACCTTCAAGGAATGGAGATTTATTGGTGGTGATAGCTTAAGATGTTCTAATGCAACCAAAGAAACAGGTGAAGGAACAAAGAGGGAGAAATCAGACACGCTAATTATTTAACTGAAATCTGGACCATTTAACTCAACTTTCTCTTGAATGCTAGCTATGCAATAGAGAGCAGAATTATAACTTTAATTTTTTTTTTCCCTTTTAAGCATTGAGGAAAGTTGAGTGCTTGTACGAGCATCTCTATTTTCACCAATGCATAACTCAAATGAAGAAAACATTTGCCACAGTAAAGCAACACGTCAACAATTTGAAACATCTATAACTCGTATGTTTCATACAAGCAAGATGAAAATTGAAAGCAGAATGAACAAATAAATAGGCATTTTAAATCAAAATCATTGCTAGAAACAAATGACACTTCAAACTTGCCAAACAAATATGCTCATTTTTTTATAGTCCTAAAACTGAATTAAAACAGAAAAATTAAGTACTTTATTGCTTGCAATGCAAACCATACACAATATTAGGGAGGATACTGGTTACATACATCCGAGTCTCACACCTAGTAGCACATGCTCCACATGTTGATGGGAAAGTCATCACCTATTTGAAGGCAATAAAAAAGTATAAAAAAATAGGTATAAAAGGAATTAAAGACAAAATGCTAAATTCTAATATACAACAGAATTAGGCGTATTTAGATAGAGGTTAAAATTTTCTTATGCAGATAGCAACAGTTAGGAGAGAAGAGAAAGGAAGAGACAAATTGCCAATGCCATCCACAATCTCTCTCCAAAGTTCATAACCACAAGAATAATGGACATCGTCATGCATGTGATATATTTTTGTTTTTTTAACATAAAACTGCTTTCAGAGATAATAGAGAATAAGGATGAAACAGAAGGAAAGTAATAATTTCTAAAATACGTAAACAGAGAAGAGGTAGAGTAGAGGGAAATAGATGGGAAAAGAAAATACCTGGCTTAAAATACAAACTAATTATATTAAAAAAAATGAGTTAATAAGACACCAAAAGAAACCAGACAACTGTGTTTTGTACACATTTTACGACTGTATCCTTTATTTTAGTTTCTATCCCTATCTTTTAACTTTTTGAATTCAAACAACAAATGGAAGATCCATTTCACTTAAAATCACTTTTCTTCACCTCTCTCTCGTTAATTTGGTTCTTTTGTTTCTCCTCATGAATCCAATATAATATAACAGTTGAAATTAGCTTACCTCTTCTGGTGCAGAGTATCGGAATAAAGCCTCAGCAATTTCAGAACTATTACTCTGAGCAATGGCCCTTTGACCAGCTGCTGCTCCTACTGATCCATGTGGTTGTCTTCTTATCTGATCAACATCATTGCTTGTTTCCTCCATGGATGCTCTGGCAGAAGGCTCATTCAACTGTGATGGGTCAACGAGATATCCCAACGATGCTTGCTGTTCTGGAGTTCGATCATAGAATTTGATGCTCAATGATGGATCAGGAGATGGAGCAAACCTGATGACATTACAATATTCTAATCTGAGTTAAAAGAAAGCCAGCTTAAGATTTAAAAGATTTTGAGTTAAACCCCCAAGCAAATCCAACAAAAAGTGCTAGTAAATTAAGTTTTCTAATCCAAATGAAATAAAAGCAAAAAAAGTAACTTAAATTCTACAGTTCTTTAGTGAGGGACAAACACTCTGATTATGCATACCTAAGCATAATCCATAACACAAACATAAATAGTTCATTCTAATAAAGTTTTCTCAATTAATCTTTTTTTCTCTTACGGGTTCTCGATAAAGCTGTTCCCTGCAGGGTCGTCCAGGATAAAGGTGAAGGGTGACTCTCCTGATGCACAAGCTCTCAGCTTTAATAAAAACTGATCAATTGCTTCAGCAGTCTGAGGATCCACCTTCTGTCCAGCAAAAGAAAATCATGTCAAGTACCAAAAACTACACAACATCAAGCAACACATGAAGTCAATAAAAAATAAACCTTGCGTTCTTCTTGAAGGGCCTGTAGTCCATCTATGGCTCGTACTAATATTCCTTCCACCTAGAACCATTAGAGAGTATCTGAGTTGCTTGCAAAAATAAGAGAGCCGGAAAAAAAAATAAAAAATGCAGTGTGGATAAATAGCTGGCCCGAGTAAACCACTCAAAGCTAAATACAGCATTAACATAACAGGCAAGAGGGTTCAAGTAAATACTGTTGACAGACTTCCACGTTGCGCCTCAGGAGGGATCTCAAAATCCAATTCAGGGATCTAAAGGCAGAAATAAAACTCCATAAGATAAAAGGCACAATTTCAATACAACATGAACATTGCAAGAGAAAGCAAAGCACCTTTATGGTGGCAGATTCGGATTTCACCACTTGTCGAGTAAACATCTACATTAAAAGAGACTTATTAGTATGGCGTGGTTATTAAAGGTAATGCTTCTACAAATCGTCGATAAAGCAAGCATCAAAAAACACATTAAACCATATAAAACAGGAAAAGGATTGAACATCTCCATCAGTCAAGTAGGAAAACAACCTTCTGATCTCCTGGTTGGACCTCCAAACGATAATGGCATCCCCTCGGTTGAATTTCACCGGCAAATTGAACTTCATTGTTCCTAATATAGACAAAAAGAAGCATAAAAAAAGATCGAAACTTTCAAAAGAAAACATAAATTTAAGTATTTAGTAAGTAAAAATAAGATTACTTTTCACCACAATGCGGGCATTCAAATGCTGAGAGCAAGACCTGCAAACCAAAAAACATAAACTACTAAAAAAAGAAAAAAAAAATCAATGAAGTAACAAAGGGAAAGAAGAAGTTTAACACTTTGATAGTTACCTTCCTAAAGTGAGGGATTGAAGTCAATAAAAACCTAGTTATTCCCTGTCAACAAAATTAAAAGTTAATTGAACTGAAAATAATAATAAAAAAGACTTAAACTCAGCATGAAAATTAGAAAAAAAAAATGAAAGAATTACATTCTGGGTGCAACGCATGCAGAGACTTTCGACTTGATAAAGAGGAGCGGCGGTATCGTCATCAGCGGAAATAGCTTCAACTACTGATCCGACGTCGTCCACCATTTTCTCGTCCATTTCTCTCTCTGTGTTTCCTTCTTTTTTCTTTATTAATCAGCCAGCCGTGAAGAAGAGGAAGAAGTATAAAGATGGCGGCTTAGGAAGTACTCCAATTTCAGTTTCCTGATGTTTCCAGTTTTTTTTTTTTTAAATCAAATGATGTTTCTAGTTTAGACCAGACATGGCAACTATTTTAATCCTAGGTATTATAATTGGTGTTCAAAGTATTCTCTGGTTTTTTTTAAAAAAAAATTAAATATTTATATGTTTTGGTAAAATAATACGTAAAGTTTAATAAATTTATATAATTGAAGAAAGATAATTGAGAATTAATTGGAACAGTGAGATTTAATTAAATTTCGATTAAATTTAATTTGAGTAATAATAAAATATATATTTGAGTTAATTTTTAATTTATAAATTAAAAATATAATTATTATAATAGAATTAAATTTATTTTTATAATATAAAAATAAATATTTTATTTATAAATTAATAAAAATATTTTTAAAAAAATTTTAGAAAGAATCGGTGAACTAAATCAATTCACTTGTGTAAAATATCTAATTTCCTATTTAAAAAATAAAAATATTATACATTGCATTTTTTTAAAAAGGTTAAATCAAAACCACTATGATTTTAATCTTAATTAAACACCAACAAAGACAATGGATGGCTCAAAGCAAGCCCGCTTGTCGCAGACATTTTCTACAAGTGGAGCACTGCCGCGACCGGTGGCAAGTTGCCGGAAAGAAGTGAAGTAGAGAGGATTCGAATTTGGAATGGGAAGTGGGAACAGAGGCAAAAGGAAAAAACAGGGAGAGAAGCAAAGAGGCGGTGGGTAGAAATGAAAATAAAAGGCCATTGCCTTTTGAAACAATTTACTTGGAGTTTTTGTTTCAATTTTAACCATTTTCTCGTTCAAGAACGAGAAAATCGTCTATAGACTTTTGAAGAAGAGAAGCATATTTTTATTTTTGCAAGAAACAGTCAGATAATATACACAATAAGCTCTGATATAGAAGAAGACAATCGGTTTGATTTTGAACTATTGAACAGCACACCAAAAAAAAAGGGGGGTAAAGCTTTCCAGCATGGAGATTTGGACATTTCCTATCAGCAGCAAAGAAGCTTTTTAGTGTTCCTGCTGTTTCTAACTTTTCCTAGTTGCAAGGTTTTCCCCAAGATTTAAATACCAACAACCAATACGAATCAGTTACTGTTGGTGAAATGCCTGGATGCTCCCATTGTACTAGGCTAAGCTTTGATGGACTTGACTGCAACCTTCATGACAGGGACCTTGAAGATGAAGGTTTCAATTTTCAGCAGCTGATTTTCCAAAATGTACTAGTTTACCGGAGGCAGAGACTTGAAAAGTTGAGAACTTGAGATTTGGCCAGCTGAACATCCCCTTTACTTGGGGATTGAAATTAGCTCCTGGGGGATGATATGAATTGATAAACTGATAATATTATATACGATTATATATATAAAATGCACGTACGTAAATCAAAATGGTTAATCACTGAAATAACAAATTAAAAAAAAAAAAAAAGACGCGCGTACGTAAATCCAAATAATTGTTAAACGAAGCATGCATGAAAGGGAACCACATGAAGTGTTGTTTCACACTGTTTATCATACAAATCTCAGCTTCCTCTACAGCTCAATCCGGGCAAATAATAATTTGTAGCTCTCCAACAAACTGAGAGAAAAGACGATGGAAAAAGCAAAGCTTACCATCAATGAGTTATGAGTGGCACGCACACGAGAGCTCCTGGTGTCTGCATGAGGTAGAAAAAAGGATTAAAAACAACACAAATTTCAAGAGAAACAAACAATTAATGTACTGGGGAAAGAATATGACTCTTTGAACAAAAGGTATTCTGATAAAAGAAGAACATGAACCAAAATTTGAGGAGCTCACCAGCTTTGGTTTCATTAAGTGGAGATGTTTACAACTTGGAGAGGCGTTGCATGACTTCATTTGATGGCGGTTGCATTAGATTCTTACAATTCAAATTTCTCAAAAACTCAGATAGAAGAGAAGACAACTCTTCCAGTCCTTTCCATACCGGTAAGTTCTTAAACACAGTGAGGTGTTGAAGTTGATTATGCGACAAAGAGCTTAGTTTTTTCGCATCAATTCCAATCTCAAAAGTTCAGAAAGGAAAAGTGGGGGTGGTGGATGGGACGACAACTTAGGCATTCCTGAACTTTTGTGCGCAAAAAGAAAATTGGACAATTGGAGCAATATCCAACTCTAAACGTCCATCTCTCTGATGCATTCTTCTGTCAAAATATCATCTCAAAATTTTAGTATGAAAGACAATGAGGTTTAATAATGGTTTTAATCAACTTAAAGCATAACAATTAATATAAGCCAGCCGACAATGGCTCTAGTTTCCAACTGTAAATTCAAATCGTGAGATAGTAGACATAACATGGAGCTTGAACAGCATTTGTAAAAGCAATGGAAATTCATTCCAGATAAATTTTCACCAATTAAACAGCAATTCCATATTTTTCAAAGTTTGGAGACTTTCATGCGTAATTATAAGTTGGTGGGTATCATGATAGCAGCCTACCAAGAAGTGAGAAGCTCTAAATAAAGAATATTGAAAAGGATTAGTTAGTACAGTTTTATTTAAAATGAAAGTAAAGGGAAGGAAAATTTTGAAATTGCATTTTGTTTTCAAAAAGTTTGTCTTGGTTTTAAGCATTGAAAATGCTGATCTTGATTTGGAAAAGATACCATGCATTGATTATAAAAAGTAATGAGTAAATTAGGAGACAAACAAGACTGGAGCAGGTCCAATACCAGTAAGTGTCGAATGAAATGATAATAATAGAAGATCCAAGAGCTTAAACCTAAAGGATGGAGAAACTTAAAGCTACTGTTGGAAAACTTCAGATTCAAAATCGATGTTTGGTTCTTGGAATGTGGGAGATTTTGGACTGCTCGGCGTGGCTTTTGTCTAAATCCGGACAATAAGTGAAGTAAACTGCCTCCAAATTTGACATGCGTTCTATGGCTTCCTTAGATGGCAGATGCTTCAGTTTGTTGCAACCTTGAATCTCTAAATATTGAAGAGAGGAGAGGTTTCCCACCCACTCTGGCAAAGCTTTCACTCCATCTAAGTCTTCAGTACTGAAATTCTTAAGTGCAGTGGGGTGTTGAAGTTGATGTGGCAGAAAGCATAGTTTTTTCCATCCTCTCAATGTCAGATTTTCAAGGGAAGAGTGGACGTGGTGGATGGAACTAAGGCCCGGGAATTCCTCCAGCTCTTCTGAGAAGGAACCCAATTTCAATGTCTTCAAACGAGTGTGGCACCCAAGGCTCTCCTCTGGAACCCTCAAGTTTTCACAATGCAAGATAAACAAATTTTCAAGAGAATGCAATTGGCCTACATCTTCTGGGATGGACTCCAGATTAATGCAACTGGCAATGTACAAAGACTTAAAGAGAAGTACAGGTTTTTCATCCACTTGGTAGACTTGTTAATCTGTTGCATTCTTGCAGCGTTAAATATAAAAGAGAGGAGAAGCCATCTAAAATGGGAATGGAGATCAGATTTTGACACTCTGTTATCTCTAAAGCTTCAAGCCTTGTGATTGCAGATAATCCATCCTCTATCTCTTGTAATTTTCTGCACCCTATTTATCAAAAATTCAGAGGAGATTGAGATCCGCCATTGAAGGGAATGGACATCAAATTAGGAAAATAACATATGCGTACAACTCTTAGACATGTCAAGGCAAGTAGTCCATCTCCTATTTTGCATAATTCGTCACGGTAATGCACATTAAGTTGTTGAAGAACAAAGATACCACCTTCCACACTTGGAATGGAACTTAAATTCTGACACCGCTGTATTGTTAATTCTTTTAGACTAGAAGGCAATAGTTCGTCGTCCAT
>JBBYHM010000003.1:9999738-10036074 GCA_038381775.1 Adansonia rubrostipa | reverse complement strand
ACTTTGAAGATGATCCTAGGGTTCTAATTCCATCCAATCGGGTTTTAGTTTGTGTTTTCATCCTAAGGTTCGCATTAGAAACCTTAGACAAAAAGTGTTGCAACCTGTGCCTGAATTGTACCACCTTGGGTAGGGAGTTTTCCAAGTTTTGTTGGAATGGTAGAGATCAATCTGATTCTATTGAGGTTGCTGAACAATGGACATCGTCCAAATGGATTTCCTTATTTTCTCAACTTTTTAGGGTCCTGTCGGCTATGATAGAATTACTTTCTTGCCTTACACATGCTACCAGTCGCCCCTTAGTTAGTATGAATTATGTATTATGGGACTAACTTTTGTATACTGAACATCATAAAGTGGTTGCATTTCACCTTGCACTTCCCTGGATCCTCGGTAGAAGTGTTATTATGATACGAACTATTTGTAATAATAACAATTTTTTAGTTATGGTTTTGCTTTTGTAGGAGCTTTCGTTTTTGTTAAAGTCAAGGACCCCAATTCTATTTTTATGCAACGATATTTACATTTGCCCTTAATGAAATGGAGCCAATATTAGTGTACACTGACTATATATCTTAAATGTTAAAGAATTGTCTTCAAGCTTGTACTTCCCTAAATTCTTGGCAAAAGTATAAATAATATTTTATTAGGTGCAAATGGACTTGCTTGTTCTGAGAAACTTCATCGGGCTTGCAGTTTGTGATGCCTTTCATTTTAGATTCATGTTATGTCGCCTTAAAAAATGAACAGGAACTTAAATCAGTATGCATGAATACATATATCTTGCCAAAATTTATCTTTATTATTATCCATGTATGTATGTCAATAAATGAAAAAAAATGTATGAATGAACAAAATGAATGAACAAATAAATAAATGAATGTGACATGATTCAATGGACATTAAGATTATTGTAGACATAGGAGTCCAAGGAATTTGAGTCATGACTCAACAGCATTGCACCACTTACAAAAATTCTCTACCTTGTCCACTCATTGTGGTCATACGTAGTCATATTTACAAAATTCAAAAGCAAAGTAACAAAAAGAATTGCTCTTGCAAATGTTACATTTTCCTAACTGTGTTGTGCTTCTAAAGGATTTTTGAGAACCTTAATCATTCATTTTTTAACCCTATATTCACAAAATCTGGCAAGTAGCCCAAAAAGTTATCTTCACAATCATTTGATTTCACCTATATTCTAATACTTCCAACATGTGGTCTTTTTTCTTCACGTAAACCTTCAACCATTTTTATCAGTCTATTAAGTAGATTTTTCATTCCATGGACTTTATGGTTGAACTTTTCTTAGATGAACGTGAATGTATTGACCTTTGCCTCTGAATTATCACCCATCTCTTAATTCTTGAAATACAACAAATGAAACGAATTAATACCACATGGAAATTATGAATGCATGAACAATTAAAAAAGTGAACTTTGCAGGTGCATGAATGAATTTACAACTTTCCATGGGATATATATAAATGTGATGCTACGAATAAAAAATAAAACTTTTTCGTAATATAATAAATTAATAAAAGTAAAATATATCATGATAACACAACATACAATTAATAATATGAAGAAACTCAAATCATAACAATAAAGGGTTAGAAGTGTTCCCCCATGTGTACCTAATTCGGTATCCTCTAGAATCGGGTATGGCTAAACTAGGTGGGTTTCCTATAGCTCATTACATAAGGTTTGGGTTAGACATATAAGTAGGTTCTCAAATTGTTCCCCAAGTCTAGAAAGAACTGACGAGGTATCCTAATCCTTACCCATCGCGGGTTTATGTTGGAAAGGGTTCAATTCAAGTGGTAGTATCTTCCATGCCAATAACAAGGCTAACACCTCAGGCAAGCATAGGAATTTACACCCGGTAGGCTTTTCACTGGCCCAGACAAAGGCTAACACCTCAGAAGGCAGAGCTACTTCGCCCCTTCCTAAAATATTGGGTACCTATGCCCCATTCCATATATGTGAAAGAGAATCTAATGCATATGCATTTGCACAATGTGTGTGGGGGAACAACTTACCTTCTATGACTTAAAACTTTCAAAAATAGTAAAAACCCTTATCCTAAATTCCACTAAAAAATAATGCTGCAAAGTAAACAAAAGGTTTAGTGAAAAATATGAAGAATATATATTGAAATTTCTAAGTAAAAAATACAATGAAAAAAATATTTTGAAAATATCGAGAATTATAGTTAAATATTGGTTGAAACCAAATTAATCAAAATTTAGTTAACACATAATTAATTTTAGGCCTGACTCTCTAACTATTCCCAGTGGAGTCGCCAATCTATCGCAACATGGCCCGGATACGAATCCTAACCAGCCCGACTTAAAATGGCATTCGCTCCTATATTTGTTAAGTTTATCTTATATTCATTATTTCTATAGGCTATATCATTATCATCATTTTCTCATTTTTGGGATTAGGTGATCGAGATAAATCACTCACTCGATTTAACCCTAAATAATCATTACAAAATAACTATTTATTTGGGGTCGCCACCAATCTATTTAGGCTATGTGAGATTGGTCACCTATCGAAGTATGTATTTTGAGGGTTACAAAACCCTAAAATCTAATTTCGAGGCCTACCACCATGCCAAAAATCATATAAAAGGATTCGGGAGTCAATTACAATCACAAGTAAGGATCGACCCTCTCATGATGCCCGAAAATCGATACCTTATTAATCATGTGTTAACTTAAATTTTAATTTTTATTCGGTTTCAACATTGGATGTGTAATGTAATTCCTATAGTATTTCATTATGAAAGTTTATTACCTTGAGAAAGTTAGGTTTTAATGTTTCTAGAGATCATAAAATTATTCGTACACTCCCGGGGAACCAGGTGGGCATGAATTCTCAATCATATCCCGTCGAAGAACCATATGGAATATGAAAGCTTTTATTTTGTTTTAAAATTGAAAAATCTCAACTTCCTATTTGAAAAGGTTATCTCACTATTAAAATAATATATAGAATTCCTCATATATACTAGTAGAAATCCTACATATCAATTTAATTAGGAGACATTGCCTTATTTATAAAAATAATTTTGTTAAATATAAAAAAATATTGATTCTATGACCTAAGAATGACATAATATGATGGACATGTTCTTAATCTGTAATGTGAAAGTATCCTAGCGTTCACATAAGATGTGATTTAAATACAGAGTTATGAAAATATTCTTAGGGTATACCTTGGATATGAAAGTATCCCGATAATCCTAATGGGTCTTCAGATGATCTTGGAAGGCTAAGCCGATCCTAAAAATTCACCTTCGTTGTAAAAGCATCTCGGTGAGCAAAATAACCAAAATGCCCCTAAGGTTTACCTTTGACATGAAAGTACCCCGGTAACCTTAATGGACCTTAAAATGGTCTTGGAAGCCTAAACCAATCCCAAAAATTCACCTTCGACGTAAAAGCATCCCAATAAGCAAAATGACAAAAATACCCCTAGGATATACCTTCGACATTAAAGTACCTTGGTAACCCTAATGGACCTTAAAATGATCTTGGTAGGCTAAACCAATCCTAAAAATTCACCTTCGGCGTAAAACCATCCGGGTGAGCAAAATGACCAAAATGCCCCTAGGGTATACCTTCGACATGAAAGTACCCCAGTAACCCTAATGGACCTTAAAATGATCTTGGTAGGCTAAACCAATCCTAAAAATTCACCTTCGGCGTAAAAGCATCCCTGTGAGCATAATGACCAAAATGCCCCTAAAGTATACCTTCGACATGAAAGTACCCCAGTAACCCTGGTAGACCTTAAAATGATCTTGGTAGGCTAAACCAATCCTAAAAATTCACCTACGGCGTAAAAGCATTCTGGTGAGCAACATGATCAAAATGCCCCTAAGGTATACTTTCTACATCAAAGTATCCCGGTAACCCTAATGGACCTTAAAATGGTCTTGGTAGCTTAAACCAATCCTAAAAGTTCACTTTCGACGTAAAAGCATCTTGGTGGGCAAAATGACCAAAATCATCAAACCAGCAAAGAATCAACATGAATATCATGGTAAAGATATGGAAGAAGGTTCGGCCAAGCACTTTTGACCAGAAAACAAAATTTTTTATTATTTGCAAATAGCCCTTAAACTTTGAAAAATCATAAAATGTACCTTAAAATGTGAAAAATACCTAAAGCATGATATAAGATACCACAAAATCAGTTTCCAAATTATCCATGAAACTTTCAGTCAAACCGTTTGACCAAAAAGCAAAATTTTCTATTATTTGCTAACTAGTCCCTAAACTTTGAGAAATTATAAATTGCACCTTAAAATGTGAAAAATACCTAAATCATGATATGAGATACCACAAAATCAGTTGTCAAGTTATCCATGAAACTTTCAATCAAACCCTTTGACCAAAAAGTAAAATTTTCTATTATTTGCAAACTAGTCCCTAAACTTTCCCAAAATTGCAAATTGATCCCTACATGATTAAAATGTAAAATCAAGGTTCAAATGAATCAAAATACTCAAGAAAAGTCTCATAGAAAGTCACAAGCCAGATTTGGTCACTTCTTTTTGGTGCCTAGGATATATTTTCCATATTTGCGCAAAAATCCCTAAACTTTTTTTATTTATGAAATGACCCCAAAACTAAAAAAAATATATTTTAACTTGATAAATGGCATAAAATACTCCTAAAGGTACCACTATGCTTCAGTCAAATATGCAGATCTAAAAAAATTTCTATGATTTTTCTTTATTTATTATTTTTCAAATTAGCCCCTAAACTTTTTATATTTACAAAATGACCCAAAAAAATACAAGTATGAATTTCGGCCAACATCCAAACAATCTGCCTATCAATGTTTTCAAACTTGATAATCACATATTCCTATTTTATTTAACACAAATTAACATCATTATGTGATAAAATTACAAAAAACAAGTATATAAACACATGGTTTCACTATAATAACAAGAAAATACTAAAAGAAATAAAATCTATGAACATGGATATGACAAACACAACACCATCAACATAACCATGATTCATAAAAAAAATAACAAGAAGATGAAAAAAATCAAAATCAAAATCAAAATCAAAGGAGTTGGTTCATGGCCATTATGCTTAGTCTTTCAACACGGAAAAAAATCCATAAACTTAGACATATTTTGGCTCACCAAAGAGAAGAAAATATATGGAATAAACAAAAATACAAAGATCAAAATGGAGATTTTAACCTTAACAAAGCTAAAAAATTTTCTTATATTTTTCTCCTTTTTTAAAAAAAAATTTCTTGTATTTTTCTCTCTTTTTTTTCTTTTTTTGTTCCTCTCCTCCGCTCATGAAGTAGCATCCTCCCCTCTTTATAGAGGGAAGGATTTGGCCAAGGAGGATGGAAATCCTCCTTGGTCGAAAGTTTCCATCAAATCTCAACATTTTTTTTTAATTTTTTTGAGCTTACTTGTTGGGTTGGAGAAAAATAAATGTTGTCATAAGCTCATGCTTTTTCATCTTTTCATACAAGCCACCTTACCTATGGTCATGATTATGCTAATTTAAGTGAAATGATGGTTTTAGTTAATTTGATGGAATTAGTTGGAATGAAACTAAATTAGTTGGAAAAGGGTTTAATTCTAACCAAATTATATTTCATGTAACTAAATTGGAAAAATTAGAACAAATTATGGAAAAGCAAAATAAAATTATAAATTTACAAAAAAAAACTATTGGAAGTAAAGAAATTAATGTAATCAAATTGCAAGAAAATCTTAATTAAAAGTTCTATTTGAAAAAAATAAAAAATTAAGGTTCAAAAGAAATAAAAAAATAAATGAATTCTCATGATAAATCCAAAGAAAAATTTAATCATGTAGAAATTCTAATCAAAACCCCATAAAAATTAATAAAAGAAAATTTAATCATTAGTATAAAATTAAAAAGAAAAAGATTAATGGGCTTGTTAGGAAATTGGGTATTAAAATTGGCTTGGTAGGCCTTTAAAGAATGAAATGGGTTTAATGTAAAATCAAGAATGGGCTTGGTAGAATTATTGGGCTTGTTGAGAAATTATTGAATTCATTGGGCTTAGTTGTAGAATTTAAAGTTTTTTTTTTTAGACCCATTAAAGAGATAAAATTATAGGGTCAAAATCTTCGCATTTCAGTATCACGAAAAATTTTAAAATTCCTTAAATACATGAAAAATTTCAAGAATGATTTAATATTAACTTACTAATAATATTATATATATATATAAAGGAGAGACAGTCGGACGAAATTAGGTGTCTACAACTAGCACTAATAAAAAATGATTTGCATACACTAGGGGATGAAAATCATCAACACACATGGAGTAGCCCTCTAAAATTTTTGTGCTTTCACCTTATTAGATTCAGCATTTTACATTTTTGCAAGGAAAAAAAAAAAGAATTTGAAAGGAACACTGGTTGCGTCCGTACCCACATGTGACATACGGCTCCACCTTTTTCAGCATTTCTATCACATTGCTCGGTTGCCTTCGCAAAGACACCACTGAAAACTTTTCTCAATCTCAGATTGTATCCCAGTATCTGTCCACGGTAGTTCTAGTACTCTCTAAAAGCTCCGGTCAAGTGTGATGTTAATGAGGTAAATTTACTCAATTTCATTGCTCGCTCACTAGAACGCAGTAAAGAATACTATAGTTACAGCCATAGGTAACGGGAAACACGGAGTAACTCTTAGTCTGCAAATAATCAAATTGATATCAATCAAGACACGGGCCCTATTTTTTAATTTAAGGTTGGTCATTTTGATGCTAATCAAATTGATAATGTGGTGTTCTTGCAAGCAAGGATAAAACTGGTTGAAAGGAATACGATAATCATCTAGAGTTTGACTCTAGCTACCCCATCTTACTGCCTGCCAATATATGTAGACAGATTAGACACCATACATATCAATTTCTCAACAATATTTAAGCTTTTTTTACTTTTTTTGTAACATATTAAGCGTCAAAAACATCCTACTAAAAACTATGCAAATCATTAGCCACCTTTTTTACATGCTCATACATAAGGTTATTACTCACAGTTGCGACCACAGCTATGAGATCATGTAGATTATTGCCTCCATTGGAGGAAGTGACAGACACGATCTATATTACGAGATTAAAGCCCAATAGTTAAAATTTTACAATGTTGAAAGTAAACCGTAGAGAAATTTACCAAAACAAACATAAACCTGGTAGTTTTCTATTCGAGAGAAACAATTCCTTATAAGCTAATTACAGCAGCTGAAACCACCTAAATGGGGTCAACTTATTGGTGAGGGTTCCCACCAAGGCCTTTTCTTCCACTGATAACAAAATTCAATTTCTCAATATCTTTTACAGCTACGGATATTAAAGGCAAACAAAAATTGGCTGCATTCTTCAAATCACTTCCAAAGATCACATCTTTCTTCCTAAAGTTAATATAAAAAAAAAATCATTAAAGATCCACAAGACAATGGAAAATAATAAAATTCAAGAAAGAAAATCATCTTTGCCAGTTGAATAGTAGGCAAAGAGATAGTACACCCTAAATTAATGCCTCTCTAGCAGCGCAACTACTCCTGACTAAAACATAACAGCAATAAGTCATGTACATTGCAAAGAAAAACCTCAGAACTGAGACAATGGCCATGACGTTTAATAAAAGGACCTACCAGAATAAGGGGAAGATAGGGCATAGGCTATGAAGACAAAAATTACATACATGTTGCAACCATAGGTCAAATTCCTTTTGATAATCGTTCGTTCCTTCAGATTAAACTTTCATAGTTACTTATATGACATCATTAAACTTAAATTCAAACTGAAATAAGGTCAAAATTAATCCCGTCGGCTCAAATTCTCAAAGGAATAAAAAACTAACTTTTACCTTGCTGAAGAAACGCCTAGGATGGAGATGACCAAAATGGATGGAGAAACTAGAGAAGAAAAATTAGGGATTTCAGTGGGAACTTTGAGGAAATATAGGCTGATGTCTATTGAATTTGCTAAAAAACTAGTGATTTGAACAATTGGATAAAGGTTGACTGAGGTTTGATTGGACAAATCTGATGAATAATTTTGAATTTGAATTAACAAAGAAGAATTGAGAGAGTTAGCAGAATTTCCACCGAGAGAGAAAACCAGAGTAAGAACAGAGAAAATACATGTCGATAAAACAAAAACTGAGAAAGGATTGAATTTTTTTTTTTATTTGGGCTAATAGTATCCTTAAAAACTTTAATCACTGAAGGCGATTAAATTTTTACCGGGAAAGATAAAATTAAAGAGAGAATAGCCGGTATTTTCTCAAAGTATCACCAAAAAAAAAAAAGTGCCTTTGAAATTTGGTTTGCTTGTAGTGTGTTCAGGTTGCTGAAAGTTTTTGTGAGATATGTGTTTGCTAAAGCTATCACCCGTGATTTTTATTTAAACCTTAGCTTACCATGTAAACCTTGACATTATTCGGTTGTAACATGTTCTTTCTTTGTGTCAATTCATTTATCTTGCACTGTGAATGCACACAAACAAACATACAAAGTGAGAGAGTGGGAGATTGAGAAAGACCCTGGAAGAACAATATATATATATATATATATATTTTGTTATCATTGTAAGTTAGTCTCATTTGTACCTTCCATGCAAGTAGTTGCAATTAGGGATATAAGTCCACCAACCAGAGGGAATGCTTTAATGATGTTTGTATTGCATATGAGCTGATGGACACTGACCTGAATCAGATAATCCATTCCAATGAAGCTTTATCAGGAGAGCATTTTCAGGTTGGTATATAGACACGTGGTTGCTTTTGATGATAGAGTTATATTCCTTAGGTTACCAGTTTAAAGATATTACAGCTATTTCCAGTTGACTGTTAATTTAAATCTTAATTTTGCTCCCTCCAAGCAAAGCTATTAGCCAGCACAGGGATTTTCTTGCTCCTAATATTCTTACTTCACTTCATTGGTAATGTCAGTCGCTATAAGTGCAATCATTTCCCATCTATTTCACTTGACAAATATGGCATAGAGAAATTTCTTGGGCTTTTAGAGAGTTAACTAGTGTTCCTCAAGCTTCTAATGTTCATAAAGTTGGTACTTCCTGTGGGCCACCATGCAATTTAGGGTTTGAAAGCAAATATCCATGCTAATTGGAAGGAAAAAAGGAGTTAATTTATGGAAAACAAGGTTTCTTAAGGAATTTGCTATAGTATTAAGAAAAATTTTAGAATCAGCTCTTTAAAATAGGGTTAGCATCAGCTTAAGTTAAAGAGAATCATTAGATGAAAAAGAGTTTATTTAAACCATTGAAATTAATTTATTTGTGTAACCGATTAACCTGGTCTTCAAAGCTTCCTTCTTACATGAAAAACCCCAAAGTCTGAATGCCCTCCTTCTTACTTTATTATCTGCTTGCAATCTGGCTCCTTATCCACTCTTTCCCAAAACCCAGAAAGAAAAATAATGCTTTTTTCTTTGTTGGTTTAGTTAGCCTTTTGGTCATCAAATGAAAATGGCCTCTGCTGATGCTCTTTCTTCAGCTTCTATTCTTTGCTCTCTTAATTAGGTAACACTACAAGAAAATTGGGGTTTGTTGATATTTTATTGATTGATGGTTTG
Organism: Adansonia rubrostipa; assembly: GCA_038381775.1. Classification (NCBI taxonomy): domain Eukaryota; kingdom Viridiplantae; phylum Streptophyta; class Magnoliopsida; order Malvales; family Malvaceae; genus Adansonia; species Adansonia rubrostipa. The sequence continues at coordinate 10,026,446 of JBBYHM010000003.1, read as the reverse complement.
CCGAACCAATTAAGCTCTCAAAATGGTTCAAAATCTTCACCAGGTTTTGACAACCGCCTGCAAAAACAAAGGTTTCAAAGGCACTCATGCCCAACAAAAACTCCCATTAGCTAACATTTAACTCCATTGAAAAAAAAAAAAAAAAAGTTGCCTGAAATCATCTTCTACGCTCTCTTCAAAAAATTATGTGACTAATAGAAAAGATTAAGATCAAAATCAACGGTACTTTTTTTAAAAGATTTCTGTTTTGATTTTTTTTTTTTTTTAATTATGGATCTGATTTTGGTCTTTGGTGAAGGATTTGGAAGGGTCGGGCATTAGGCTGCTAGAGTTGCTATCCAAAGCGAAGATGTTGAGCTCGTTGCTTTCAATGATCCTTTCACCAACACTGGTTCGATAGTTCATACATTGGATTTTCCTTTTTATTGCTCACTTATTTACTTACTATTTTATTTTTTGCATTGGAATCCTTGCATGTTTTGCTAGATTGGTCTATTAAATTAATTTTATAGTGAAAGTTCTTTCAGTATTAAAAAATGAAAAGCTGACTTGAGATGGGTGATGATTTGAAATTTTTTTTTTTCCTGATTTTATTTTTGCAGTTGCTTGGTTATCTAACAGAGCATGACGTGTTCTAACTTTTAACTGGAAATAACTTAAATTTCAACTAATAATGGATCTATTGAAAATTGAATCTATCAAAAATTTATGATAAACGAATTCATTCTACTTAGCATTTTATTGAGTGCATCTCGTGCCCTATTTGAAAGGAAAGAATGGAAATGAAGAACCATTTGATTACTTTTTAATGATTTTTGTTTTTATTTTCTTAATTCATTTAAATTATTTTTTTGGGTTTAGAGTTAAACTATTTGTAAAGAATTAAGCAAGTTAATTACAAAGTAGAAATAATTGTGAAAGGATGGGCCGTGGATGAATGTTTAAATTAATACCACTGCAATGAATGTGGCATATTCAGGTGAGATTTTCAAATTTATGCTGAAACCTAGAGCCTCTACCAAAACAATCTTCTTTATCAGAGTTACTTTATAGTTTTGATAATTTCTTGCGGTATACCAGTATCTCTACTGTGACTGCTTTGCAGAACTGGAGATGAGGACTACTCCTTTAACTACAATAAATGTGGTAAGTTGAAGTGGATAACATTTGATTTAAAAAAAAAAAAAATCAAATGCAATCTCTCTTTGTTTTCTTCCTTTTTCCTCCCAGCATTTTAGCTTGTGATCAAGAAGGAGGATTTGAAATTGCTGCTACAGGGGCTTAAATATAGTTTGATATACTAAGGATTTGAAATTGCTGCTGCATGATGTTGCTATTCAAAAGTAACGAGGGTTGCACATCGCTGCGTGGAGAAAGCAATACACCTGTAGTTACTTATAGCTACTGGTAGCACCTAATGATATAGAAGAATACCCTTACATTGTTTGGTCTATAAGAAATATATGGTGTGATGAGGAAGGAAAATTTTGGAGCACTAGATTTCAGTTGAGCTATTCTTTTTAATGTATTTCATAATTTGGTGTAACCATTCAATGTCAAATGGTGCCAGAATTAGTACATTTATATGATTGGAATGGATATAGGTTTGTTCAAATTTGTTGGAATTTTTATATGTTCTTATTGTGCTTTATATATATATATATATAATTATTTCATTCTTGATTGAAACTTTTAGATTTCACAAACAAATTAATAAGGTGACACATACCTTTAATACATATCTAGAAATAAATATAACATGAGTTAATTCTTAATCTCAATTATGGAGTTAAAAAACTTTATTGTTAATTATTAATGTATCAAAAAAGAAATATACATGTCTCCCAAAAAATTTGTGAGATTATATCATCCTTTTGTATTCGGCAAGGTAATTCAATTAATGTGTTGCATAGAACCCTAAAAATAGTAAAACATAGATTCTCTAATCCCTTTAAATGTGATGCCCAAAAACATTAAAATTTGATATCCAAGATCCAATTCAAATTTCTTTTCTGATTCCAAAACTTATTAAAACAAGTAATTAAAACTTGTTATTACATCCTTTCTGAAGTTCATGTTTTAATTCTACTCTTCAAAAAATTTTCAATTAAAAATAAAACATAAATACATACAACTTCAAAGTAAAATAAATCAAAACGTTTTGCCTTTTAAAAATTACCAAAAAATTAATTTTCTATATATATAATATATTTAATAAAAAATTAAAAATAATTTTAAAAAATAATATTTAATTTTCTTAAAAGAATCTTTTAGATAAATACATTATAATTTTTGTAATATTTTATATAAATCTGTAACATCTATATGTAATTTGTAATATTTATATATAATTTATTACATAAATATTACTTTCAATTCTTTATACAAATACATTAACTATAACAGATACTATATATAAACATCACTTTCAGTGAATTTTTCTAATCTTTAGTTATAATTCTTACCAACTAATCAAAATTATATATTTTATCATAAAATTAATTTTTTTAATATAATATTATTATTACTAATATACCCAAACAAATTATTAAAATAAAGAAAATGAAAAAAATTCACATAAAAAATTACTAAAAAATAATTTTCTACATATGTTATATATTTAATAAAAAGTTAAAAAAATAATTCAGAGTAAATTATAGCTAATTTTCTTAAAAGAATGCTTTACATCATACATTACATATTTGCTAATGTTTTTATACAAAATTGATAATATTTGTATGTGATCTGGTAATATTTGTATGTAACAAATTACATACAAACATTAACTTCAAAAATTTCTTACACAAATACATTACATATGACATAAATTACATATAAACATTATGTAAATTGTAATATTTATATGTAATTTTTGTAATCTTTAGTTGTACTTTTATTAACTAATAAAAAATATATATTATCACAAAATTAATTTTTTATTAATATATTATATTTATTACTAATATGCCCAAATAAATTATTAAAATATAAAACAAAAAATCTTTTCACTTAAAAAATTACTACAAAAATTAATTTCTTACATATATAGTATATTAAAAAAATAAAAATAATTTTGAAAAAATTATAATTAATTTACTTAAAAGAAATGTATTATATAATACATTACAGATTTGGTAATACTTTTATGTAAAACTTGTAATGTTTGTATGTAATTTACTAATACTTATATATAACAAATTAGTTACAAAAATTACCTTCAAAAGTTCTTTACATAAATACATTATATATAATACAAATTTTATATAAATATTATATAAATTTTAATATTCACATGTAATTTTTATAATCCTCATTGTAATTTGACCAACTAATTAAAAATATATTTTATCATAAAATTATTTTTTATTAATAAAATATAATTATTATTAATATACCAAATAAACAATTAAAATAAAAAAATAAAATATTTTTCACTTCAAAAATTATATATTAACATTGTGTAAATTGTAATATTTATCTGTAATTTTCGTAACCTTTAGTTGTAATTTTACCAACTAATAAAAAACATAAATTTTTTCGTAAAATTAATTTTTCTTAATATAATATAATTATTATTATTCATATATCCAAATAAATTATTGAATTAAAAATTACGAAAAAATTTTTCACTTCAAAAATTGCTACAAAAATTAATTTATCACATATATAATATATTGAATGAGAAATAAAAAAATAATTTTAAGAAAATTATAGTTAATTTTCTTCAAAGAATATTTTATATGGATACATTATGCAAAATTGTAATATTTGTATGTAATTTCGTAACATTACATGTAATTTGTTATATACAAATATTACTTTCAAGTATTCTTTGCACAAACACATTTTTATACTATAATGATTTTTGGAATATATAATATATATATGTGTTATAGATATGATAATAAACTTATGTTATAGATAATATAGTTTATGTAATTATTATATTTTATTTATCACTACTATGATATTTACTAATATATTTATGTAACTTACAAAATTTTTAATGTAAATATAATAAATTTATATTTTACAACTTTTATTATTTTTTACATAATATATAATGCAAATATGTAATTGTAAGAAAAATATTTAATACTTATTATATTACCTATGATAATAAATGTATGTTATAGATAATATAATTTATGCATCTATAATATTTTTTTGTAATAGTACTTCCTATTATCTATTGGTAATATATTTACATAACTTATAAAACTTTTATGTAAATGTAATAAATTTATATATTATAACTTTTATTATCTTTATCATAATTTCTGTAAGTAAATAAATTATATGTGTAATTGTAAAAAAAAAAAGTGTAATACTATTTTTTATTACCTAATTGTAATATATTTTTAGAACTTACAAAATTTTTAATGTAGATGTAATAAATTTATTTATTATAGCTTTTATTATTATTTTTATCATAATTTATGTACATAAATAATGTATATGTATAATTACAATAAAAATATGTAATACTAAGTTATATTACCAATCATAATAATTTATGAAATAAAAAATATAATTAGTGTAACTATAATATTTATTAGTAATTTTAAATTTTTCTTTTTAATAATAATGATTTATGTAACTTGTAATATATTTATATAATTATAATAATTTTATGTATTATTATGTAATAATATAAAAAAATAAAATTACTTAAATAAAATTTATTGCAACCTGTTTAATTGGTTGCCATTGAAGCTTACCTAAACCTTTCCTTAAAAAATATACCCAGATGCTCTATAGTATTAATATTATATTGACTATTGAGAAGTTCAAAATTTTGTAAGTTGTGTAAACGACGCTTGGCACCCTTGAACAATGACATTGATTTGAAGGTTACTTTTGGGGCCAAGTGACAGAGTTTATTTTATGCTTGAATTGATGGTTTTGTTAGGGTTCAGCTTCAAAGGAAATTCTTCAGGGCTGATTATAGATCTAAATGATTACAAAAATACAAATAATAAGCAAAAAAGAAATCATCACAAAATTCTATCCTTGATTTTCTTAGATCTCAAGTTTAAGGGCCTGGGGTCCTAAATGCTTCATGCCTAAGGTTGAGTTTATTTGTATAATTTGAAAAAAAAAGGCATAATTGCAAAGAATAAAATAACCCTTAAACTTGATCTAATTCAAGTTTAAATGAAAGTTTTATTTATTCACATATGCAGAGTTCAAGTAATTTAAATACCATCAGAATTGGTATTCTAGATAGGAAACTATCAGAAGCGACTGGTAATGGATTAAAAATGAACAAGTTACTTAAAGCAACACCATTTCTAGCATCATTGTTCTTTATACAAGAAAAACTTTTCCTTTTCTTTTTTTCTTCCATTTAAAAAAATCACATTTTTAATTTAAAATTTGATAAGATTATTGTTTCCTTTTGTTTCTGAATGTGTTTTTCTGCTTTTGGAAGGAAAAACCAACAAAAGCAATAGCTGAACAGTAATAAATTAATTAAAGTGCCCATGTTTTAAGGTTTACCATTTAAATGCAATATAATTAACCACCTTTCTTTGTGCTTTGTAGTATTTCCTCTATCAAATCTTATGTGGGTTGAAAATCTATGTCACAATGTGGCTCGGATATGAACCTTACTAGCTTGACTTAAACAGTGGGTATATCCCTCGTTCCTGTATGTATCTATATATATCATTATTATCTTTTCTTATTTTGATATTTGGGGACTGAATCATTGAAATGAATCGCTCACTCGACTTAACTCTAAATAGTCATTACGAAATGACTATTTATTTTAGAGTTACCACTAATTTATTTTGGCCAAGTAAGATTAGTCGCTTGTCAGAGTTCATATCGCTAGGGTTACAAAACCTATAAAAACAAACTTCAAGATTTGGGATAATACAAACTGCCAGACATGCCTTTACTGAGCATAATGCCTGTCTGAATTGCTTAGATGGTAATGCTTGTGACTTAAAAGAAATTGTGGGAATATGGTCATGAATTGCTTTTGAGTCATCCCTTGATCGAGATTTGGATTAGGCATCATGAGATGGTAGTAAAAGGAAGGATCGTAGTACGAATCGCTCATCTAACTAGTCTTGGATGGCCACCACAAAGTGGTTAAAAACTAGAAGTTGTCATTAATTATTTTGGGCTAGGCATGATTTGATGCCTATTGAAAATGATATTTCGAGTTACACAACTCGAAACACTGATTTCAAAGTCTACAAGGTCCAAAGATTTGTTGGTTGGGTTTGAAGGTTGGTTGCGCTTGAGGAAGGATTAGCACACCTACAATGCTCGAAATCAGTACCATCTAGCTATGTCCTACTTAGTTTCGATCTTCTCGATTTTGACTTATCATTATGTTGCTATAATCCTTTTTTTTTGCATAAATTTTGTTTAAAATCATAAATTCAGGTTTAAAAAAAATTTTAAATCATGTATGGGCCTTAAAGATGTGGAGAACATAGGGATTTTTATGATAATGATTTTAGAAATCAAATATTTTGTGTCAAGCACTAGACAGATACCAACACAAAATATTATTGTATAATTTTAAAAAATGATTTTAAAATATGAATGCATGATGGTCAGCGCAAAGGGAAACGTGTTACTAAGATGAAAAAGAATATAATAACATTGTATAAAAAAAAGGGACAATCAAAATGTACCTTATAATTATTTTCGATTATTGAGGAATAATTAGAATGATAATTTTGAGACGCATTTGGACTCAATGGTTACTTGAACAGAGGAAAAGAAAGTTTTAATTAAAAGGCCCAGCAAAGTTTGAGAAAGAGAACTTAGATTTTGAGTGAAGTTTAAAAAGCAGGGTTAGAGTATCCCCTTAGAGGATAGGGTTAGAGTAATTCCAATAGTGAAAATTTTAGATGTTTTAGAAAAGAAGTTTTGATTAAGATATTCAAGGAAGTTCAAGAAGAGAAAATTCAAAATTTTAAGTGAAAACCGAGGTTGGAGTATTTCCTTAGATGATGAGGTTGGAGTATCTCCAAAAGTGAAAATTTTAGGTATTTTTAGAAGAAGATTTGATTAAAAAGGACGAGTAGATCTAGGAGAAAGAAAATTTAGATTTTTTTAAAATATAAGGTTAGAGTATCCCCTTAAAAAATTAGGTTGAAGTTTCTGCATTAGTGAAAATTTAGGTATTTATGAAGAACGTGGATATTTTTTGCAAAAAGTTATTTTAAAAATTAAAACTGAAGATCTAAATAATTTTTTTTTTGTTTTAGCCTTGATCTGAGCCTAGGGGACCTATGTTATAGTATATGACTCCATGGGGAGTAATCAAATGCATTTTGAGAAATTTGAACATCTCAATAAAAGTGACTAAGGAAATTGGGTTAATTTTAATTCCCGAAATAAGAGATAGCATCACATTGTTTCATTTCCAGAATTTATTTTGGGTCCATTTAGAGGCATTAGGTGGTGAATGAGGTATTGTTAGATAGGCATCGATGAGGATTAATATAAAAACATTTTAAAAATCTTAAAGAATCACTTTCTAGGCAGAATTAATTTTTCAATTTGGTTTTGTTTTAGCATTAGCAACATATGCAGAGGAAATGGCATAGTAAAATTCGAAAAATCATCCCGAACTTGTTTGGGATTGTTAATTCTCAAATGATACCTTTCCAAAAAGGGAATTTCATGAACATTTTAACAAAAATATTTTAAAAATTAAAAAAATCATTTGGTGGGCTGTAATGTTAGAAATAGAATGCAATTCACTAGTTTTTTAGGGGTTTCAGACAACGAAGGTTCTAAAAATTGTAAATCCCTCATCTGGAATGATTTGAAAGCAAACAAGGCACCATTGAAAAAAGTAATTTAATGCCCTTTAAGGGAAAAATCAAGAAATTCTAGAAAAATATTTTAAAATAATTTGTCAAATTCGGGCAACAGTATTGCCAAAGTGAAAATAGGGGAATTTATGGTTTTTGTCAAGTTTCTTAGGATCAAACTCAAGCCAATGGACATCTTAATGTCCATGACACAAAGAAAAGGGTGACATGGGTGTTACGAGTTTATCCCACAGTCTCGAAGTAGTTTGGGATGATGAAACAACCCATTGACCATGCCACAAATGAGGGTGTTATTCTCGAGATCAAGGCTTAACATTTTTAACAAATAAAAAGGTTATTTTTCTTTTGAAAAGTAGCATTTTTGAGCTCATTCAACCATGAATCCAAACTTGGAAAGCTTGATTTATGCTCAAGATTGGAGGACCAATTTATGAAATGTTAAATCCATGTTAGTCTCAATCTATTGGAGGTAGCATAGACTTAACAAAGGGTTTTCTGGTTAAAATCAAAATTTTACAACAAATAACAAGCATTTTTGGCAAAAATATTATGCACAAGATGCAACATGCATACAAATGATCATGGACTACACATTCAAACAAACAAAATGATATTTTGACATGAAAAAATGGCCAAAGTATAAGGTGATGACAAAAAATATGCATGAGAATATTAGCCTCACAAATTATATCTTTAATCAAGCCATGCTGGAATTTTTAAAATAACATTTTATTCCATGAAACTTATCAAACTATAAGAAAATGCTTGAATATTTTCAAAACGTGTTAGGGTAACAATTTAAGCATGTGTTTAGCATATGAAAGTGGATAAAACATGACACAGATGCATGAGCAAGACCTTTTTTGATGGTTAAAATAAATCATGTTATATTTGGCCAAACATCAAATGATCATAAAAAATCTAAGACTACCATATCTAAGGCCACAACAATGCATGAAAGTCCTAAAATGGTCATGGAAAGAGCTGAAGACATCAACAATGCATGAAATATTTTAGAGGAGCTAAAAAATTATATCACATTTGTCTATAAGCTCGAAAGTAAAACAAGTAACGTAATTCACTCTCCTAAGGAAGCTTCTTACTTCTTTTTGCATGCATAAAAGCGATAACTCCTGAATGGCTTTAATCGTATTAGGATCAACCTCAATCCTCTTTTCACTTACATGCCCAGTAACTTCCTTAATCTTATGCAAAGGTATATTTTATCAAATTCAACTTCAATTGATACTTTTTCAACCTTTTAAACAATTTTCACAAATCTGTAACATGCCTCTTCTTTTGGGATAACTTAGCAATCATGTCATCCACTTATACTTCAATTTCCCTATGCATCATATTATGGAAAAGAGTAACCATTGCCCTCTAAAAGTTGCCCCAACATTTTTTGATTCAAAAGGCATCACTTTGTAACAAAAAAATGCCCCACATTGAGACCAATGTGGTCTTTTCCATGTGTTTTAACACCATTTTGATCTAGTTATACCTTAAGAATTCATCCATGAGAGAAAATAGATAGTTCTTCATAGTGTTGTCAACCAAAGTATCAATATAGGGAAGAGGGAAATTATCCTTCAAACTTGCTCAATTCAAATGCTGATAATATGCACACATTATGACTCTTCCATCTTTTTTAGAAACCAAGATGATATTGTAACCCACTTTATGTATTTTGTCAGCTTAAGAAATTTGACGTCGAATTATTTCTTTACCTCTTATTTAATCTTCAGAAGCATTTTTGGTTTCATCCTTCTTAGCTTTTGCTAAACTGGTTTGCATCTTGGTTTCAAAGGTAATTTACAAACCACAGTCTTTGTATCTAAGCCTAGCATGTCTTGGTAAGACCATGCAAAGACATCTCAAAAGTCCTAAAGCAAACTTATGAATTCCTTTCTGGTAGTAGGCATAAAAATAATCTATACTTTGACCTTTTTTTATCCTTCTCTAAGTTTGTCATTTTGTGGGCTTTTCATGGGGCATTATTTGTTCTTCCTGTTGCTCAATTAGTTTCAAAAGATTAGGAGGCAAAGTATAATCATTGATATCCTTTTAAAAATTGACGTTGTTGAAGCAAATAGGCTGTTCAAGGTTGACCATTGAATCATAAATAAGATCCTTCCTTTTTTTTTTCAATTGGAAGACCTATAAAAGGTAAAAAGAAAGCAAGAATAGGTAAACGTAAACGTAGGGTAATTCATATATGTGTAAATAAATGGAAAAAAGAATATTGTTATGAAAGAAATAGACTACACATAAAAAGTAATCTTCATTTCATTTTTGAAAATGATGATATAACATTTTAAGTTTTTTACAAAAAGTATCCTTAGATGTCAAAGTGAGCTCTTGGAATTACTCAAGAATTGGTTTAACACTATAATTTTTTCAGTAATAGTCCAATTCCACTAGACATATCCAAGCGGACAGCGAAAGATTTTGTGGTTATCATTTGGCTTCTGATCATCTTCCCTAATAGTGGCCACCTAACATTTCTCAAAGGCCTTATTGATCGCCAATATGACATCTTTGGTTTCTTTTCCTTTATAACCCATCATAGCAGAATATCTCCTTTAATAGGGAGTAAAAGATTGACTTTTAGCTCAACACTTGCTCGTTGTCCCTGGTTAGCTTTTTTTTTTTTCTATTCTTGAATTTTTCCTTCTAGTTCCATTCCATCTTAAAGCCCAGCCCATGTTTGTCTTTTTCATTAGCCACATTGATGGATATGTTTATCCTTTGTAGATATTTTTTGTGAACTTTTTTAGCTTGGATTTTTTTTACCATAAGCTTGAGACCTATATGGGTGCTCTTTGAGAGCCTCGGCTTTAGGATTAAAGAACCATCCTAATAAAAGCGGTATTAACAATTTTAAAGCACTCAAGGAGCACTCTTCAGCTTCAACATCTATTTTAACATAAGGAGTTTTAGTAGAAGTCATGGCTACAATAACCTTTTCCCCAGGTATGCTGACACTTTTTTATTAATTATAAATTTGACTTTTTAATGAAATGATGGTATAGTGCCTATAAAGTGGATCCATGGTCATCCTAATAAATAATTGTATGCTAAGGTAATATCTATGACATGAAACTTTACTTCGAACGGGAATGGATTGATGTTTAAAGTAACTAAAATAGTTTTTTTGATTTCCCTTTTTGTTCCATCAAATGCCTTGACAATTGTATGGTTGTGTTTAATCTAGCTAACATTGACTGGCAAGCAGGATAGAGTGATTTTCCTTTTTATTCCATCAAATCCTTTCAAATGGCATTACGTTAAAAAGTTGATCTATTATGAATAAGGACCTTAGGCAATATGGTACCATTGCAATTTGTTGTTATATGAAGGGCTTTTGTAAAAGTAGTCCTTCCTTGAGGGATTTCATTATCGTTGAATGAAATGAAATAATCAACAACAATATTATTTACTTAGTGATCAAGTTTATTTGTAGATATCCTCTGAGGAACATATGCCTTGTTAAGCACTGTTAACATAGCATTTCGATATGGCTCTAAATTCAATAGTAAAGCTAGCAGAAAAATTTTGGCAGTTTGTTGTTTTAATTGCTCCATAATGCTATACTCACTCTGTTTTATAAATTTGAAAAATTTGACCCTTTTTTCCTTTATCTGTTTCTAAACTTCTACTAGGACATTTTCAGTAAATATGGCTTTTTTAGACATTTGGCCTTATGATTTTGCGTTGGCATCAGCTTCACCAGTTTCAAGGCCATAATGTTGACCACTCTGTGTTACATGGCTAACCCTAATTATGCTAATGATGGCTAGTCACTTATAATAGCTTTTTACTCCACCATCATATGTCCATGGCACTTGTTTATTATCCTTGTATGGAAAGGGCATGCTCAGTCTAATGATGAGTCCAGAAGCATCTTTAATTTTGTGAAGAGAAGCTTTCAACTAATTGCGATGGATTATGAGAAGGCAACTGACACCATAAGACGGTTGTCACGACCCTTTATTGCTCATGTTGATTGAACTTTTTTAACCAGTTCTCTCATAAATTTCAACTTTGCCATTGTCCATTTCCTTTGGATCATGGCTGAAAATTCCAAATTATCTTGCAGAGTGTGTCTTGAAGTCATGTGCAACTTGCAAAAGTTAGTCCCAAGATTAGAATAAATTGGCTTCTGGTGCTTCTATGATTCTAACCAAGGGTTCTACCTTCAGTCAGGATTGTCCAAACTTTTTTCATTGGGTGTTTGACTTTTCAAACAATCATCTTTGTTCATTGATTTTTTTCAGCTATCACAATGTTAATTTTAAGTATAGGATGATCAAAATAAAGGATTTGCTATAATATTAGGTTTTAAAGTATTATTGAATAAAAAAACACCTGTTTCGAGAAGGCTTTAAACCTTTATATGGTTTGGTAAAAATAAGGGCTACCAATAGAGCCTGAAGAAGCTTATCAAATATCTCTTTATAAGAGTAAGGAAGAGGCTCATAATGAGACCTTTGGTTAATTAGCTCTTTGAGCTGCTTGGTTAGCGTTGGGTCTGGGCTAATTTTGAGAAAGAGGATTTAGAATGGTAGTTTATGGAGTTAGTGGAGTGGAAGCTCGAGATGTGTTAAAAGAATAAATGTTTTGGGCTTGTCGACTTTGGCTTTGGTAATAGGGACGAGGCCCTTGATGCTATGATTGACCCATAGTTAACGAGTGGAGTTTCTTCCCTTTTTTACTAGATCTACCCTTTTTCCTAATGGAAGATTCACCAATTGTAATTTTTTCAGCCTTTATTACTATTTTAATCACTTCCCTCGATATAACAAGATTAGCTAACTTTTTGATTACATTTCTTACCAATTTATCATAGTAAGAAGGGTGCAGAGTATTCACGAAGAGCATAGTTATTTCTTTCTTAGTTAATGGGGTTAAACTTGAAAGGCTATATTTCTCCATCTTTGTGCAAATTCCTTGAAATATTTCAAGGGCTTTACCTCCATAATCCACAAAGTTAGTCTACCTAGCACCTATTCAGCCATTTCTATACTGCTACAAAAATTCATTTGCCAAATTAGTCCAACAGTGAATTTGGGTATGGCTCAAATCATTATACGATCGAAGTGTTAATTTGGACAAGCTTTCCTGGAGGTAATGGATAAGGACCTTGTCATTTTATGCATATACAGCCATTTTGCAGATGAACATCTTGATGTGCGCTTGAAGGGATGGAGTACTTTTGTACTTTTCAAACTTAGGCATTTAGAATTTTGGTGGAAAGACCAAATCCAGTACTAAGATGAAATCTTTAGCATCGACACAACTATAAGGTTCGACCCCCTTTATAGCTTTTAATCTCTTCTTTAGAAGCTATAATTTTTTTTTCAATTTTTGATTCAGTTGGCTTCTCGTCTTTTAATTGTCTTTTTCTTTTTCGTTATGGTCGAGAACAGTCGACTCCTCTTGTGCGGTTGTTGCTCTTACATTTGCCCTTTGTGAAGAAGCATCAAGATAATATGGATGGCCTGTGGTATAGGCATAGTTTGTTAGTTCATTGATTGCATATTTTGTGCACTTTTTTATTGTGTTCTTGTATGTTAGCAGGTTGTCTTTTAGCTTGCACTCCTCCAAATCCCCTAACATAAGCGTCGATAATAATTTCTAGTTGTTAGCAAGCTGGTTCTCTCGCCGTGAGCAATTCCATCAATCTTATGATTTGTGCTTGGAGTTCTTTCTGTCTTTTAATCATGGCCTCTTGAGATTGACACTAAATTTCTTCCAATCTTTCTAGTCTTGCTAATTGGTCTTCGGCTAATTTTCTTGCTTTATATGAAGTATAGTACTGATGGGTGGGTGTTTTCGATAAGTCTCTTTGAGTTTACAATATTGAAACCTTTAAACAAAAATTCCAAATTTTGTTGATTTAAAATTTTATTTATGAATTGATGAAATTAATGAATATATGTATGTCTACGTCTATGATGTATGAATCGTATAAATATGAATGTAATTGTAGGAACATTTGCTTTACCAAAAAATTTCAAACTCATAAATTTTCATTAGCTTTCTGGAAGATTTCACATTATTGGTCATATATGGATTACACCTAAGAAAGGTCTTAACTTGCACGTACTATTACTGAGCCTATTTTAGAAATTCATGTATAATAGGCCCATATTCTCCTACTGGATTAATCTATGCTTTCGAGCCCTAGATCCTTTCCACCATTTTTCTTGATTGGGTGATAGCCAAATGGATTTATTTCATGAGATTATCAATGTACATTTGTCAGCCAATACTATTAGCTCAACTTTTACGTTCATTCTTAGCCCACTATAATTTATCATCCTAATATGCCTTTATTTCTTGATAAGCTTAAACCCAGGCACTAATCATCCACTTGTTGATGTATTACTTGCCTCATTTTCTCAATAGTCATTGCAAGGATTCCTAATTCTTGGAGCAAACGGGATACTCTTTCTTGTTTTTCATCAAGTGCCACTCTGAGTTGCTCATTTTTTCTATAGATCTTCTTAACTGGATGCAAGTGTCAAAATGTGCCCTTTATTTTCTTTCAAAAATAGTTGCCCTAGCTTTTTCTTCTAAATGCTTGGCTTTCCATACGTCTAACTCTTCATGAAGCTTGTGTATTTATTCAATCATCCTACTAGAGGTTCCACTTAAGCTCTTGGATATGCCAGTAAGCTTTATCTTCTCATTTTGCTCAATCCAATCTTGTTTCATAAAATATGTGCCTTTTGTTCTCTTTCAAAAATAGCCGCCCTAGCTTTTCCTTCTAAATGCTCGGCTTTCCATACTTCTAACTCTTCACGAAGCTTGTGTATTTATTTAGTCATCCTACTAGAGGTTCCACATGAGCTCTTGGATATGCCAGTGAGCTTTATCTTCTTATGTTGCTCAATCCAATCTTATTTCATCAAATATGTGCCCTTTGTTCTCTTTCAAAAATAATCGCCCTAGCTTTTCCTTCTAAATGCTTGGCTTTCCATACTTTTAACTCTTCATGCAGCTTGTGTATTTTTTTAGTCATCCTACTAGAGGTTCCACTTGAGCTCTTGGATATGCCAGCGAGTTTCATCTTCTTATTTTGCTCAATCCAATCTTGTTTCATCAAATTATACTTCTCTCCCATTCTCTAGATGTCTTTTTCTTTAGGCTCCATCTTTATTTTTAAATACATAACTTCTTTTTAAAGAGCTAGATTTTCATCACACAATCTTTTTTACTTTCTCGTTACTTCTTCTTTTATTAGATCAACTTCAAAAAACATAAGAGGTTTCGGTTAGATAGATATCTAAGAAATGACTTTATCTATACTAGGGATAATCATGTTGCAACCTCAGATACTCCTCCAACCATTGTACCTTGGGTTGGTCTAATTCATATAAGCACACAACTTTGACTCATATCTTTCTCTCCAATGTAAAGTAGTCAGCTAAAGTGAGTTTCTATAACCTCCCCTTAATACTCAAATCCACACTAGCTATATTGGAAGTCATGGGGTGAATTATCATGACGCATACTATCTTTAAACCAATAGTAATGCATATCCTATAGTGCCTCATATGCCAAGCAAAGGACAAAGAATAGATCACCATGGTGATACACAAAGGGTTTTGGTGAAAATTAATGCACTCTCATGTTGTATCATTGGAGGCCAAACTCTTCAATGTTTTGATCCATTGATATTTATTTCCCAACATCGGCTATTTCTTTTTGATGAACTCTTAAAGAGGAACAATGTGAGAAGTAGGGCTTGACCTTATTAGCACTTTTGCAATAGAGGTGACTTCAGGCCCAAATGTATAATGACAATGCAATGCCAAAAAATTTCCCATGACCTACTTCTCGACATGCAGTAAGTGCTCAAATTATTTCAGCAAAAACAATAGGGGTTGGATGCATATTTCTCCACATCTCTGAGTATACTTGGGAAGAAAACTAAGCCATATGTAGCTAAAATAAATGCATAGAGAGCTTTTTCCTTATCTACATGCACTCTAATATATTCTCGTAGAAATTGTGACAAAATAACATTGATATTTTCTTCTTGCTCAATATATTGAAGGCCTGATTCGAAATCTATATCAAGAACTTGCCCTACTTTTTTTGAAAGCTTATTGGATTGCGCTCTTTGTAGTAAATGGGTCTCATTTCAAATGCCTTAACTGAGTAAAGCTAAGATTTCTTCTACGATTGAGTCATGTCATGTTGATTGAATGAAAACACCGATATGAGAGATCCTAGAATTCTATTAAAGTTTAAACCAATTGTTCATCCATCTGTATTTTGAGCAAGAGAGCAATCTATCCATACTTTTTTATGAACTGAGTCTGTTTTGCATGTCCCCAGCAGTCCTATATCTCAGGTGGTTCTCCTAGATTATTCTGTTGGAGATCCAAGTGTGTGATTTTTGGCAATTCTAACATGAAATCGTCTAGTAAACAATCCCATGTTCCTTTTGATTCAACTCCAACTCATCATGGACCTCCTCGAATGTTTTGAAATAAGCACTATGTGTACTCATTTTGCCATAAAGTTTATTGAAAATTTAACTGAGGTGGAATTTTGTTACAAAGTAAGCATCCCTATATGCATATGAAAAATGAACCAAGAAAAGATAAAAAAAAGAAAAAAATAAATAATTTAGTATTCATAAAAAACAATAAATCCAAATAATAGTAAAATTTCATAGGGAAGAATAATACAATAATAAATTATCTAAATAAACATAAATAATCAAATAAAAAGAGAAAAGAAAGAGAAATGTAAATTTATCCCTTCGTGTCTCCCTAATTTTTGGTGACATATGAAATTAAGCATGGTTTTGATTGAGAAGTTAGTAAGGTTCACTATATGAGGTTTAGGTTAGACCTCTAAATCGGTTCATGAATTATTTCCCGAGCCCTAAATGGACTAACAAGTTACCCTATCCTTACCTATCATGAGTTTACATAAAAAATGATTCAACTTAAGTGGGAGCATCGTCCATACCAATAACGACGCTAACACCTTAGGCAGGTATAGGAATTACACCTGGTAGGTCTTTCACTGGCCTAAACAAAGGCTAACACCTCAGAAGCTAGAGTTACTTAACCCCTCCTAAAATATTAGGTCACTTATGCCCTCTCCAGAGATCTGGAAGAGAAACTATTGCACATTTTTAGTATGTGCAAAAGGATAAACAAACCTTTGTATGACATAACATGGAAAATAAAACCCCTATCCTAAATTCCCAAAAGACAAAGAAAACACAAAAATAGATTATTGCACAATAAAATAAAAAGAAGATTTTTTGGTAATATTGGGAATCAAAATTAAATATTAGTGGAAATCGAATTAATCAAAATTTAGTTAACATGTAATTAATTGTAGGCCTAACTCTTAACTAGTCCCTAGTGGAATTGCTAGCAATCGCACCAGGGCCGGATATGAATCTTGACCAGCCCAACTTAAAAGACAGCTGCACCGCTTATTCCTATATATATATATATCTATTATCTTGTCTTACTTTTATGTTGGGTTCACTCACTCGTCTTAACTCTAAATAGTCATTACAAAAGAACTATTTATTTTAGAGTTGCCACTAATCTATTTTGGCTAAGTGAGATTGGTCACTTGTCGGAGTTCATACTTCTAGGGTTATGAAACCTATAGAAATAAACTTTGAGATCGACGTTAATAACAAAGATCGCATGAAAGGTTATGAGAGTTAGTTACAATCATGAGTAAGGATCAATCCTTCTCATGGTGCCCGAAAATCGGTACCTTATCAATTATGAGTTAACTTAAATTTGGATTTTTATTCTATTTCCATATCCAATATTTCATTATGATTCCTATTTATCAAAATTTTCCATATTCCCAAATTTATTATTCTACTAGAGAAAATTAGGTTTTCAATATTTTTAGAAATCAAAATATCTTCTGCACCCTTCTGGAGAACCAGAAGAACACGAAAGTTTTTATCGTTCTCTTTCATATCCCACTAGTGAGCCAGAGGAGTACGAAAGGTTTTCAAAATTAAAATATCTTTTATACCCTACTGGAGAGTTGAAGGAGTATAAATGGTTTTATTTTATGAAAATTGAAAGATCTCAATTTTCTTTTTGAAAAAGATATCCCATTATCAAAATAATTCGTAGAACCATCTCATATTTTAGGAGAAATTCCACATATTATTTTAACCCGGAGACATTATTTTAATTTTTAGAAATTCTAATTTTATCAAAAATATTAATATTTATCCTAAGACTTAGTTTCAATTACACATATGAAACTAGACTTAAAGGACTCGAACATGGTCGATAAGATCAAAATGTCTTTTAGAGTACACATGATATTAAAGTATCCTAGTAAATCTAAAGAATTTAGTTTTAATGCAAAATAACTAAAATGCCCCTGGGTATACTTTCGACATGAAAGTATCTTGGTTACCCTAAAGGACTTGGTATTATCATGAAAAAATATGAACCCAAAGGTCACAATAAGCATTTGGCCAAACACCTATGGCTTTGAAACAATTTTTTTCACTTTTGCAAATTAGTCCTTAAACTTTTTAAAATTACAAAAGACCCAAAAATCTAAAAAAAATGTTTTAACATGGTAAAATACATAAAACATATCCCTTGGTGTACATGAAGGTTTCGAACAAGCTTGGAAGGCATAAAAATTATTTTTTTTCATTTTTAAAATTGTCCTTATATTTCCAATAATTAGAAAATAATAGCAAAATCATCACAAATTCAAGAAATTAGACTTATACTTATACAATCAAGCTTGGAACTACCTATCCAAAGCTTTAAAAAATTCTACAAAATTATTTTTTTATTCCCTAGAACTTCCAAAAATCATAAAATAACATAAATCATCATAAAAATAACAAATAAAATTAAATCAAGGCCATCATGGATTTTAACCAATACCACAAAAAAATAATTTTTCCTCAACATAACATCATGAATATCAACATAAATAAGCATAACGAAGCTTAGATATAAAAATAAAATCATAAAAAAACAAATATATAAACATGTTTATTAGCATATTAATATAAAAATGCCAAGAAAAATAGTGTTAAAATGAACATATATATATATATATATATATATGAAAAAATCAATGCCACATCAATAACAACATATTTCATTAAGCAAATCAAGCTATTACTAAGAAAAATTAAACATAACAGTTAAAATAAAGAAACGTGTTCATAGCCATCATACTTTCCCTTCCAACATGAAGCAAAATCCATGAGCTCAAGCATGATTTTGGCTCACTAAAAGGAAGAAAAATGAATGAAATAAACAAAAACTCAAATTTTTATAAGGATTCTACCTTTAAAGTATGTAAACTTGATTTTTTTCTTAAGTTTTTGGCTATTTTACTTAGAAAACCATTAATCTCTAACTTGAAGGATCCTTCCCCTATTTTTAGGCTAAGAAATTTGGCCAAGGTGGGATAAAACCCTCTTGGCCGAAATTGCATTTTTTATTTATTCTTTTTAATTTTATTGCATAATATATAATTAATGCCTAATAAATGCTTTTGTCACTTTATGCTAATGAAAAAGATGTAAGTCAACAACCTAAAGGGTGAGTCATGTGGGCTAATGCCTAGGCTTCATAATAATTTTGATGATATTAACTTTTAATGATAAAAGTCAATCCTGATTAAATTAATTCTTGTATAATTAAATTATAAAATTTTGAAATTCTATATAGTTATTCATAAATTTTTGAAAATACAAGAAAAATTAAATTTTAATTGTAAATTTTATGAAAAATGAGAAAAAAAAAGGTGAAAGAACTAAATTGTAAGAAATTAAAAGTTATAAAATAAAAAAAATCGCATGATAAATTCAATTATAAATTTAGTCATGTCGGAGGACCAATTAAACATTCTTATGAATATTTTTGGCCTTAAAGAATTAAAATAAATTTTTAGAGAAAGAGAGAAAAAATTAATTGAAAATTTTAAAACTTGTAAAAAATTATGAGCAAAAACCTTTTCAGATGAAATGATATTTCATAAAAATGAATCAGAATTTCAAAAATTGATATCCAAAACATGTTATTGAAATATATGAAAAATTTTGTAGCTTTATTTTCTTAAAAAATTTATAGAAAAATATTTCAAATAAAAAATATTCATATTTTGGAGATGAAAAAATTTCAAAAATACATTCAAAGATTTATAAAATGAGTTGAATTCAACATATTATTCAAAATATTAGTTTATAGTAATTTATAAAATAATAACAATAAAATTTGATATCTAAAACAAATTTTATCAAAAAAATTTCATGAATAGAAAGCATGCGATACTGACTAAAATTAACAATTTGACACCTAGTGGTATAAAATGCTAATATATATTTTTTTTCTTGAATTTTTTTTCAAAATGAGTATCAACATAAATATACAATGGTTAACTTGAAAATTTTTATGAAAAATGTCAAAAAATTCCTAAAAGTAGAAAATTCGATCGAATATTATTTATAGAAATGGATTTCAAAATTTCAAAAGAATAAAGTTAAAATCAATTTTTTTGGTACTAATACTACATAGGTGTTAATAAAATATATGATGTTCAAATCCTAAAATTTCATGAAGAAAATCTAGAAAATCATTAAAACTAGAAAATTTGACCATGATATCATCTGCAATAATAAATTTCAAAATTTGACAAGAAAATATTTAAAAACTAATTTTTCTATTAACCATTCATCTTTTCTATCCTAGATTTATTCTCTACAACCCTTGAAATTCCATTTTTTTCGTCACATGCATATTCAATCAATCAAGCATGATAAAAAAGGTCTTGAGAATGCCGAGTCTAGTTGGAAGTGGTTAACCTTTATCAAGGTAATTGTTAGATTTTCAATCTCGAATATTTAAGATTATAAAAAAAAAGAGGTGTCTACAATATAATCTCTGCAGATGTTGCACATAGGGACATCAAACCTGGTAACCTCTTATCACTGGTGAAAGTGATATGATAATAGAATATACTATTACAAGATGGTATCATGAACCAGAACTTCTTCAGATTATCCTATAGCCATCGATGTATGGTCAATTGGTTTGCATTTTTATGGAAATGATGGATCGTAAGCCACTACTTCCAGGTAGAGATCATGTGCATAAGCTACGATTGCTAATGGAGGTAAATTCTTTTTATACCTTAACCAATGTAAAATCATCTAGAAATACAAACAAATAAGTTGCTAAATCGAGTGTAATGAGCATTTTAGGGAAATAAAATGGAAAAGTAAAAAATGCCTGTAATATTTACTGTGAATAATGAACTCTTATGCATTGCAGTTGATTAGCACCCCATCAGAGGCCAAGTTGGGGTTTTTGAACAAAAATATGAATAGATACATTATGCAACTTCCTCTTTATCATTAACAATCTTTCACTAAAAAGTTTTCAAATGTCCATCCTTTAGCTATTGATCTCATTGAAAAGATGTTGAGATTTGATCCCAAAAAAAAGAATAATTGTGAGTTTGTTGCAAAAGAATAGGTCCCTCTTTTTCTCATGCATGCGCTAGTTGTTATGCTACACATCAGCTTTTGTTTAGTTTGTGTTATACTTTTTTCACAATTCTATGGCAAATAGATGTTGTTTTTATCTTGCTAATGTAATCTAGCAATCTCTTAAGTCTTATTCATTTTTTTAACTAATGTATACTACTTGTTGTTTGTTGTAGTTGAGGATGCACTTGTTCATTTCTACCTAACATCACTGTATGCCATAAGTGATGAACCTGTCTACGTGACACCTTTTTAACTTTGGCTTTGAGTAGCATGCATTAATTGAGGAGCAGATGAATGAGCTGATATATCAAGAGGCACTTACGTTTAACCCAAAATATGAGTAAGCAGTGATGACACTCATATGCCATGTTGTTTTATTTTGACTTTGATCATCAGAATGGATAAAATGCCTTCATATTTCAGTGTATATATCTTACATCCAAACAGGAAGGATGTCGCTTGACGTGGGACATTTAATTCTGGGGTGAATATAGGTAGGAAACAAAAACTAGTTGTATTAGTGTTAGTAGTATCGATTTCTTGATTTGTTTTATTTTCTTTTATTTGTGTTGCTCAATTCGTTGAATATTTTGGTCAAAATCCAATAGGAATTCAATCATTTGTGAATGATCTTTCCTACATATACATTGGAATATGCTTAATTATATAATAACAGAAATACAGTGCACCCTAGCACACTAGCTACTCTTACGCTACCTTTGTTCATTGTTTGCACACGTTGCATTTGCTTGCCGCCAGTTGGTGCTGATTGTGTGCACTACTTGGTGCATAGCTCCTTGCCCACATCATTACTTAATAATAGTACTCTTTGGCAAAACACTCTATTCCTTCAATCCTTAAATACTTTAGCACTGCATTTCTCCAATGCTATACTCCTACAGCACTCTAATGCTCCACTCACTAAGCATTTCAATGCTCTACTCACTTACCACTCCAGTGATCCAACACTCTCTAGCTGCTTGTACAACATGTGACAAAGGTGATTGATGATAGAAGATAAGCAATTAGTGGAGCTAACCCTAAAAGGTTGGAAAGATTCTTGGGTTTACTCTATTTTTAGGATATCTTGGGGACTATGGCTTAAAGGCTCATATAAAAAGACTATTAATTTCACTTCTTAACCTTTCCATGGAACACAAGTTCCATCCATTTTTGTTGAATAAGGTGTAAACTCTTAAGTGTGTTATTATGTAGCCATTCTTTATTGCCTATGATTAAAACACTCTTCAAGGTGTAACTTTCACATAACCTCCATTGCAACCACCATATTTGGCAACCTCCCTCTCTCTCCCACCCACTTTGATCCAAAAGTTAAATAATGTACCTTCCAAAGAAGGGATCTACTATTAAACTATTCAAAACCTTTATTGAAGAAAGAGCTCTTAGTCTATCCAAAGGAAAGTCAAGAGGCAAGGCTTGACACTTTCATGTGAGTGGTTTCTTGATAGCTTTTCATTTTTGTTCGTAATCGCTCTTGATAACTTCCTTTAAGAGGTTATAAATAGAAGTTTGAAGGTTTCATTTGGATTTTTTGACAGTGTAACAAACTTTTAGCTATTTAAAATCCTCTGCAAATACTGCAATCATTGTAACTTTCACCGTCCTCAATTACTTATAGCATTCATTACCACTTCTTGTCATCGCATTTGTTTTACGGGGTCTATGACAATCTTTATCTCTGTTGTTAATGTTGAAAAATCAAGATCGAGCTGGTCAGTTGAACTAGGAATTGGATGCGTATCCACTCCGAAAAATTTCAAAGAATTGAAGATACAATGAATTGGTAGAAGATTGATTTTACCAGTAAAAGAAGGCAAAAACCAGATTAAACAGATAAAAAACCAATTTTTATTATTTTTATATTTTCTTTTTGCTAAGTTGAGAATTGTACTTTTAACCTCAATTATATATTAAAGACCATATATTAAGCAAAAAAATATATTTTGATTAAGTACATAATACGTTTAATGCTTACTGAACATCAAAATCACATATTTCTTATTTTATATATTTTTAAATTGAATATTCCATTTTTACTCACGCAAACAATGCTCTGAACACAAGAGTGTGTAATTTAACCTCATGCTAAGCTACAAGCAGTGCCTCGAAAAGCATAAAGAGCTACAATTCTGTTGAACAGGTGACTTGAAGATCGTATCCGTTTACCCTCTGATCAGATTTTTTTATTTATTATCTATCATTTTTCTACATCTTTTTTTATTGATTTACGACATTTCCTCACCTATATAAAGAACTCTTTACACATCTGTATGCCATTAAGTATTGATTCATAAATTGTTTAGCAATTTTTACAATAACTTAATATGAGATAAACAAGGATTGCTTCATTTTAAACTCTTCCTATGAGAAGTTTTAAGGCTGCCCAAACAACGCACGTGATTTTCATTGCACTAATTCCATTGTGTCATAGGAACACACAATTTGTTGTTAAAAAGTTTAAAATATCTATTTTTGAAAAAGGTTAAATTACTTAAATTACGAATTACCAAACATCCCTTCTTAATTATATTATTTGTTATTAATATAATATTTGAAGCCTACGATTCAAATACATTATGCATAACTTGCATTTTAAGTGTCGACATTAATATCAAAATATTAGTTCAATGATAAAATAAACTTTTAATTTTTTGACTTGAAATCGGAAGGAATCTGTTATTCTTCAAATAAAAGTTTACAAGTTTTTTGTATTCATTATTGAAGGAATTTGCATAAAGAAGCAAAGGTAATTTAAATACAATTCTTTTTACAAGTAAAATTTATGAACAAGATATTTTTAAGAAATAATTGTCGCAATGTACCACGAGGTAGATCCTCGTAGATCTATGGGTACGTAAGACTTAAAATATTTTCCTGACTTAGAAATGTCTTCTTGATCGAGACTTTTCTTTTGCGATGTGATGAGAATGAGAATGTATAGACTCTCGACTTGTGATACAGTGAAGGGGACCATAATATGAATCACTCATCTTATTGGTCTCGGATGACCATCATGAGATGGCCAATGCATGGAGTCACCACCAATCATTTAGGGCTAGGCATGATCAGATGCCTATTAAAACCTATGTTTTGAGTTACAAAACTCAAAACATCGATCCCGTGGTCTACGTAGTACAAAGATTCATTGTTGGGTTTGGGAGTTGGTTACGCATAATGAGGTATGAACCTCTTTGCGATGCCCGAAATCGGTACCTTACTAGCTATGTCTTATCTCAATTTTGATTCTTTTGATCTTAACTCATCATTATTTCGATATAACCCCCTTTTAATGCATGAATTTTATAGAAATACAAATCCAAGTTTTGATGAAAAGATTTAATCTCATATACGCCCCGGAGAGATGGGGAATATAAAGATTTTTAATAAAAATGACCTCTCATTTCACTTTGAAAAATGAAATATTTCACTTTAGGCACTGGAGAGATACCCATGCAGAATATTACTTTAGTTTTATTTGAAATGATTGGAAAACATGAATGCAAATAATCATCACAAAGAAATCATGTTAGTAAGGCAATAAATGAAGTAACATAACATGGATCATTCAAAGCAATGATAAGGAAAAAGGATGGACTATTGGAATTTATCTCACAATTAGCATTGATTATCTGAGAATAATCGAATCGATAATTTTCAAAATGCATTTGGTTTTCTTAATTAAATGAGGTTTGTTTGACATATGCATGGAAATCTAAGAAAGAAAAAAATTTAATTGTAGTTGAAAGACATGGTTGGAGTATCCTTTTAGATGACAAATAATTTTGACAAAGGAAGATTTTTAAATCTTTACAATTTGAAAAGCGGGGTTGGAGTATCCCCTCAAAAGGTTAGAGTTGGAGTATCCCCATGGATGACAAATCATTTTAACAAAGGAAGATTTTTCAATGTCGACAATTTTGAAAAGCGGGGTTGGAGTATTCCCTTAGAAGGTCAGGGTTAGAGTATCCCCAAAAATAATACGTCTGACACTCTTTAGAGAAGTCGAGTTGGAAAACTTAAATTGACAAAACTTTGTGATCTAGAAAATGATTGAGCATTTTGATGACTTTTGGCAAAAGAAAATATTGTAAACGAGGATGGTAAAGATGTCAAGTATGTTTGTACCTTAATACAAGCTTGTGGGAGGTCAAAGCATGTTCTCAAGGCTGATCGAGGTGCTATTTTGATATTTGAATGTCTCGAGATGAAGCTCAAAAAACAACTCAATTTTGACCATAACCAAAAATAGGGGATAGCATCACACTAACCCACTTCCTAAATTTATTTCAAATTGGTTTGAAGGCTTTAGAAGGTGGACAAGGCACCGTTAGACATGTAACTCGATGAGGGTCAATCAAAAGTGTTCCCAATATCCCAATAAATCCCTTTTTAGGGAAATAAATTTTCAAGTTTAGATTGATCATGCTGCTGGCAGAGCATATAAGGTACAAGGTTTGTTAAAATTTGAAAAATCAACCTGGACTCATTTGGTATCAAAAATTGCAAGCAATACCTTTCTAAAAAGGGAATTTCATGAATCTTTTAGGAAAAATGTTTGAAAAATTTGGAAAAATCATTTAGTGGGTCTGAATGACCCAACCAAAATACATGTTTGGATTCTAGAGGGTCTGGACAGTTTAGATTTGAATAATCATAACTCTCTCATCCAGAATAACCCAAGGGTGAATAAGACATTGTTTTAAAGATAATTCGACACACTTCAAGAGGAAAATATCAAAAATTTCATGAAAAATTATTTAGGATTTTAAAGTGATTTTTCAATTTGTAATAGTTATGCTACCAGCAGGGGACAAAGCAAAGCAGGGGATATTTCTTATTTTCTTCATGTTTATAGGTCCAAACTCGAGTCATTGACATTCGAATGTCCATAACTAAAGGGAAAGAGTGGCATGAGCATCACAAACTCATTTGCACAGCCCCAAAGTAGTTTGGGATGATGAAACAGTCCATTGATCACACCAGTTGGGTTTTGACTAAAAAATAAGGCACGAACATTTCGAGAATGAGTGCAAGGCCATTTTTGTTGGAAAATCAGAAGGTTTGAGCTCATTTAATCAAGATTCTAGATCTGGAAAACTTAATTTTCCCTAAGCTTTTTTATGCTAACTTTAGGGAAAATGCTAAGTTCATGCTTGTCCTCATTGGTTGAGGTTAACATGCTTGGCTTGGAGAGGTTTCGAAAATTAGTTTTTGATAGCCATCAAACATGAATTTTGACAAGGGGAAAACCACAAACGCACAAGGGGATGGCATATAACATGAATGGGGATGCTAACTTTACCAATGGTCTAGACAAAGAAAGTGTTATGCATTTT
>JBBYHM010000003.1:9967796-9978307 GCA_038381775.1 Adansonia rubrostipa | reverse complement strand
TGCCCTTTCAGCATCTAGCTGAGCTCTATACTCTCTCATCATTCGATCTGTATCTGCTTCTAATTCCCCCTTTCTCAGTGTATCTTCCTAGCATATCAACAAAATACACCAAGTAATGTCGCAACCCACCTAATGAGAAATTTGTTTACCACAATCCGCTAGACCCCTAAGTTAGCAATGCAATTTAACTACCAGATTAGTCCGGAGAATAGTCCTAAGGTCATCATATTTAGCAAATGAACAAATAACTTCAAAACAGCAGCTCCCTCCAATTTAAGAGATCTCTGTACCAGCTTAGTGCCTCATCTGTGTTCTTGATTTAATTTCTTAGTGCCGAGTTGTTGAATCTCAGTTACATGCAGCTCAGTTACCAATGCTGAAACTAGTATCATTGTGCCATGGTTGTGATTCACAAACAATGCTTAATTGGACAATATTTGTGTAAACTAACTCACCCACAAAGACTTAAAAGCAAAGCAGAAAGCTTCTCTCCAATGCACAAAGACTTAAATTGATAAACTGCTAATATAGTTTTTTACCCTTTTTGTAATGACATAATTACATTTGACTAATAATTAAGGAGAAGGCAGGCATGTTTTGTGGATTTTTTTTCAGAGATTTAGCTGTATGAATCACTAAGTAACATACGTTTATACAAAATAATGGAATTCAATCGATTCTTAATGATTTTTCCAATATATACATTGATATATGCTTGTCTGATAACAGAATCACATAATTTCAAAATGCATCTTTATACGAATAAATACCAATACTTTAGCAACATTCTCAACAAGTCAATATGATAGAAACAAAGGGGAAATATTGCTATAGATTACCTTTTGTTTCTTTTTAAACTCTTCCCAGGTAATTGTATGAGAAGTTTTAAGGCTGGCCAAACGAGCAGCATGCCACTCTGGTGAATGAAAAGAACCATCCACCTGCGATTGTCCTCATCAGAAAAGCTCCAGAAACGAAAATTATTCACAACACAACCATTACATTGGATAATCCAATAAAATTCTACAATCTCATAGCAAAAAAATAAAAAAGGGAAAACATTTTTCATCAAAAATCAATTTGCAGCCAACGTTCTTAAGTTCTTCAGCCAACATTCAAGATTAGCAAACGTAATAGCTATCAAGCAAAAAAGGGACTTAATAGGTAACAAAACCTAGTTCATAATAATTAGAATGATTGCATGCTAAAAGAAGCATAACATTTATTTCACTGATTTCTAACCCAGAAATAAAGGAAAAAAAAAGTGATACATTTAAAACCATAAACTCCCACTAAAGAATGACTCATCATCACTCAAGATTAGACTGAAGTAAAACAGATAACATATTTTCTTAGTAGCATACCTCTATGCTATCACACCCTGTTTTTCTTTTCAAGAACTAATTCGGGCCCGCATTTGAATGTTATTACACAGCGGATGCCATGTATTCATACTTTAAAGGAATTTAATCTTAGATCATAACCAATCTACACTAGCATATCAAACACCACAATACCACAGTGATTCTCAAACCAATTACAGAGAGATTTAACATTAATGCTTCTCTAAATCACTCCTAACTTCCAACACTAATTAACTACATAAAAATTTTACCTATCAAGGAACTTTGACTAACAATTTGATACAAGATAAGTCAAACAAGATTTTAAAAGAAATCCCAGAAAGGTGCAAACAAAATTTCTGAACTTTGGAAGCACCAAGAAACGCATCTATCACTGAAAATAAAATGGAAACAAATCAACAAATACAAAATACCCAACAAGTGCAAGTAGCTATAAAAAAAAAACAATCCTTCCACAAAAATTTAAAAAAAAATTAGAGAAAATTTGTTTGAATATGGAAGGGTACAAACCATGCCATCTTCGATCTCTTCAGGGCCAGCAGAGGTAGAGCCAAGCCTGGCTCTTTGCATAGCCTTGTAGGCTTGGTTTTTCCCCATTTTTCAAAAAAAAAAAAAACCCCAGATTAAAATAAAACCCAGAAAAATCGAATGAAAAGTAAGAATAAATTTTCGTTTCTGGTGTTTAAGATATTAAGGGTAAAAAACCCATATTCAAGTAAGAGAGAATCTAGGGATTTGAATTCAGCAAATACAGAAACTCGGAGAAAGAGTAGAATCTCAAGCTTTTTTTTCCCCTTCAAAGCTAAAGAGTTATTAGGGAAAAATTAATTATTTATCCAAAAAAGGAAAACAGATAAATAAAATGAAAGGAAATAATAAAAATTAATCATACGACGAGTCAAGGTGTCCACGGGTCGTAACCGACAAGTTAGGTCCATTTGTGTCGGGTCTTAAGCACATTGTTTCTTAATTCAGATTTGATACCAACACGAATTAATTATGATTTAACAATTAAAAAATTAATAAATCATTAAAAATGTTTTTATTCAAATTAATTATAAATATTAATTTAAAATTTTAATTTTTATTATTTTAAGACAATAATAATTGGTGCTTTTGGATAAAATCTTATTTAAATCTGAAAAAGAAATTTTAAAAAATAAAACTAATAAATCTACCAAGATAAAATGCTTTAGACCAAAATCTTAAAAATCTATCATCTCCAACCCCGATTAAAAGCTCGTAATATATTAATTATTTAATATAATAATTTATATATTTATATTATATTTATATATTTTATTATATTATAATCATACTTAAAATATTTTATTTATTTAATTATATTTAATATTATGCCTTTTGTCTAACACACGTACATATATGTACGCACATATATATATATATATATATATATATATTAGCCGCCGAATTTCCCTTGTTATACAAATCCTAAGCGACTTGTACTTGCCAGCAGTCACTGCCTACCATTTCCTGTCTTTCATTTTTTTTTTTTTTCTCATTCTCAAATTAAGAATGAGCTTTAAAAAACAACTATGCCAGACCATTATCTATGTCATTCTTTTTCCCCATTGTTCTTAGTTATCTGGAAACTCTGTCGCCCTTTTTAGGCAAGAAAAGTTAATCAATCAGCCCTTGGGAGATTAAAGATAAAAATAATTCCATCATTGCTTGCACCTTGACAATGAGAAAAGAGTTTAGCTTTATTTTATTACAAAGCCTTGGGTTTATTGCATGTCAACTATGTTTTTTTTTTTTAAGATAGAGAGAGAGAGAGAGAGATTTCAAAAGAATAATGCAAAACAGCAAATATAGACTTTGCTATCCACGGGATGCCTAAAGCAAAGAGGTTTAAAGTCAATTCTTTCCCATTAACAAAGAGGTCTTCATAAGTATGCTTATTGGGAGGTCTCAGCATCCATTCGTTCAAGCACCCGTCGCGCTTCCTCTTCGGTAGCTGGAACGACATTTCGAATCCTCAATCCCTCTTTCATGGCCTCTGGGCGAACAGTAAACGTGAAGTAGAATTTGTTTGATACCTATTCAAATCAGATAATATTTAACAAAGATAGCCTCAGCATGAAACAAAACAAGTGGCACTGAATTAAGCAATTAGTTATCATATTGCAACTGCGGCTAGTTTTTGATGTTTTCTTTGGCCCTTCAGAGCATTTAAGATGATCAATGTGCATGCATATGTAAAGCGGTTTTTTAAAATAAATCTTTCTTCTCACACATATATTTGATTTTGTTGAATTTTATTATTCATTCTTTTCATTTATTCTTTTCATTTACAGGGTGGGGTCTAGACCGTGATCACTCTAAGTTGATCAACTTTAAGTTGAGACCTAACCTGCTAGGACAGCTAGGAAGTAAAGCAGCTTTTAAGGACGAAGGATGAGTGATGATGCTCTCGACCTAGATAACAATTACTACACAAGTTCTTTCATTCTTATATACAGTTTCAGGTACTCACCTCACTTGACCTTAGCTCGGGCCTTGTAACATGAGCTACAACTTCCACATTTATCAAAGGTTTCACAGGGTTCTCAAGTTCGGTGTACAAAACACACGACTTGAAACGGAGGAAATTTCCAACATCCACCTGCATCAGCAAAAATAAAAAAATGAAAAAAATGTGCCGTTTCCTTAATCATTTCATACGGAAGAAAAAATTTCAAAGTAAATTTCAGTAGATCTTTCTATGTAATGGATCAATTGGTAGGGTATGCATCAACAAAAAGTTCTCAAGCTCTCTCTCCCCATGGTGCTCAATTGCATCATAATCAACTGCATTTACGAGTTTCTTCTGAAAGTTTTAATTATTTCTTAAACAGTTTCAACCTTCCAATTAAAAAGGAAGTTTCCCGAAGCAGCTGATTTAAGAAATCTGACCCCAAACTTCATCAACATCACTAAAATAACCACTGTCCACAACATTTATAATCATTGTGCACAAAGCGAGGTGCCCTTCCTATACCTGACAAGCTACCAAGATCCGGGAGACAAAAGATCCACTTTTTTGTGGCGACAAGATTAGTTACTGCACAGTTTTATTTAGACTTTACTTAATACTAATATTTACTTACAGGTTTAAAGAAGTCAACATGATCAACTTCCAAAAAACAAGGTGCTGCACCAGCAAAGGCGTAAGCATTTGAGAAGGCCAGTTCGGATGCTTTCCGCATCAAAAATCCTCCAAAAATCCGACCATGAATATTCCTTTGCTGTGGTTGGCAAATCAATGAATTCTCATGACAAGTATCTCTTATAAGAATGCTATCTCTGTCTGCCAACGCCGGCATGTCGCAGAAAACCCGCCCTTCAGCCAACAGTGCGTTGAGTCTGTCTTCATCTCTATTATCAATATCCTTCTTTTGTCCAGCTCTCTTCTGCTTTCTCAATTTGTTCCTCTCTTCTGCTTCTTTCCATAGCATTTTTTCATGTTCAGTTTCCGGTACGATCTGGTTAATTGGGGCTGATTTTCCAGTCTTGGGGTCACGAGCCACGAATGTGAAGTTTGCTACAAGAGCAACTGAATCGGAGGGATCTGGAGAATCTACAGAAAGAGAAATTTAACATAGCCAACCACAACAGATATAACTTGTAAGCTCCAAACGAACTTAAGATATAGAGAAATCATTTAAATTAAGTACATTATTGAGTCCCAAAATAAATCATAACAAGGGATTATATTGAACCACCGATTTTTCAGTTTATATCGATCTCAGCAGCATCTATAAATGCTATATCTGAAAGTTAGAAATTCATTTGGTATGTATTCACTTTTCCCTCAACTCAAAAATTGAATTAGTGAAGTGGCTAAAATTCATGCAAAACTATTAACCTGCCCATTCCAAATAAGCTCTTGAGCACACTAGTCCAGCTTGTTCCTTGTTTGGAACAGGATTTTCTTCACTGAATCAGCAGGAATAAATAAATAGGGCAAAAACAAGGATTAGGGCAGTCTGATATCGATCTCTACAAGCCAAAACTCTCTGTGACATCCTAATATCTGAGATTAACCCAAGGTTCCTGCCATTAATCTTTGGGATTAATCTCAGAATACCAATGAGGAACAACTGCATGACATTTAACATGGATGATCAAAATAGGCCCACGTCATGCATCTACAACCATGAAGAATACCTTATCATCACATCAAGTGTGTAAGAGTATAAACAGCAAAAAATTTTGATAAAAGGTAAAAATATGATGTGGATGGAAACTTTCAAACTCCAACACCTTCTAGATTATTGACGTACCAGAATGGTTATCAACTCAACCTAGCTGCAAACTCAACTAAAACTAACAAGAAACTGTCTATAAATATTGCTTCTCACCTGCCCTTTTCGTATTCAGCAAACTCAAAATGAATAATCAATTTATATTCACTTTTTTATTCAACAAAGCCACCATAGGATGATGGACATTCAGAACCAGAAAGAAAAACAGACAGCTGCACATGTAAATGAAAATTATCTACAGCCAACTGCCGACCATGTAAGAAAGCAGGAGAAAGAAAAAACATTAACTAGACTTTATTCTGAACTACCTGGTGTGGATTGAGTTACTTCCAGCTGAATCTCCATAGATGACCTCCCAACCCATGTAACAGCACCAGATATTTTCAAATCAAAGTCAACGCGGATTGGTTTCTTCAGAACCATCTTGTCAACAGAAGCAGTAACCAACAATATAGGCCTTGTTGCACCATCATCATTCCTACAGTGCTGGTCCAAAGCAAACAAACAAATTACAGAAAGTAGAAAATTTGGTTCCAACTCAGAGATTGCACATATTTCACTCTTTTCAAGCACTAGCACCAGTCTAATCTAAACTCAAGCACAGCTTTAGCATAAAGTATAAACTTTATAAACAGACTAATATGTACAGAGCCATTGAAATATTTAAAATTATAAATTTTACAAAAGATTTGCAGAATTCTTAGTAGTGCCTTATATGAGATGGTTCCAGCGAGAGCATCAAGATCCTCAAGCAATTTCCCCATCCTCATCTCATCCCAAGGATTCCTATACTGCTCCCTAAGTATATAATCAGAAGAAAACTTATAAGCAATACTAGTCCTGCTCTTTGAAGCGGTTTTTGCAACTAATTCACTTTGTGAATCTTGCTTGTCATCAGAACTTCTCTCAAACATGCTTGATCTTGCTTCCCATAAGGCATTTGTTACAGGAGAATGGTACATTCCAGGCCACAAACTTATTGGTTTTCTCATTGAAGACCCTGCATCAATAGGCTGAGAGCTCGGAATAGGTCCACAAACCGTGGAAGCAACAGGGATTTCAGTTGAAGCAGTAATTTCAGCATTTGGGTTTGTTTTTTTAAAACAAAAGGTCCTGGTTTGTGGAAAAGTTTGAGTCTTGGGAGTCAGTTTTGGTTTTTTCAATGAATTTCGGAAGTGGGCATTTAACCCTGAGAATGAAGAAGAATTGGCACTGAAAACCGACATGGTTGGATCAGAAAACTTGGAATTGAAAATGGGATTTGCGGAATTGGATGTTTCATTGGTTTGACAAGTATTTTTTATTGAGGATCGGAGAGATGAGGAATTGGAGTTGTTAAATCTGAAGAAAGGGTGAGAAAGCGATCTTTTCAAAGGGTTCATCGTTTCAGATTCCGAAAGAAGTCAAGAGCTGTTAAACTCCATCAAAATGCTGAAAGGAAGCTGTAAAACTGGACAAGAGTTTCAAGTTAATCACCGTGTCGAGTTTCCTTCCAAGTTAACCACCGTGTCTAGTTTTCCATTCGTTACATTTGAAGTTTTCCTATTCAGGAGGGTTTGGTTTGGTTGGCCTTTGACAAAGAAAGGAAGAAAATATGGAAGGAGAAATTAATTTATATCTATTGTTGCCAATAAAAGAATTTATTACCAATTAGGCAAAAAGAAAATAAATATAACAAAGGTTTTAAAAATTAACATATTTGCCATTTGATATTTTAAAATTGTAATATTTATTTTGATTTGAAAGTTTTATGATTTTATTTTATTAAATAATTTTATAAATTTAAATTTAAATATTTAATTATATGTAGATAAAAAATATATTTTTAATTAATATTTTAAAAGAAATAACAAATTAAAAAGATAAGTGAATAGTTTAACCTTACCTATATTGATTAAGTGTTTATATGGTGTCACTTATTTTTAACTTATTTACTTTTTATAAGTAAAAGTTAAGCCTAAATAAGTTTTGACAAAAGCTTTTAAAATTTATAAGAGATTATTTTTAATAAAGAAAATTAAAAAAAAATAAAATAAGAATAAGCTTTTGAAATAAACTTTCTCATCTTATTTTAAAATATTCTAGCTTTCACTAAAGGTGTTAATCGTTGAGCGGGCAATGGCTCAAATTTTTTTTATATTTTTTGCCGAAGCTTCAATCGCACTTGACTCGCCTTGAAGGTTTGAATCATTATGCAAAAGTTAATAAAAAATTATTGTTATATTAAATTTATATATTTTTATAATTAAATTTAAATAAAATATATATTTTTTTATTATTAAATAATAATTTAGATCAAGCTCACTCAAATCATTAAAGACCTTGTCCAAAACTTGACGAATGCAAGAAGAGCTTATTAGGTTGAGTGCATAGCTCACCTCATAGATAAGTTTAAATTTTACGAAAAATTTATAAAAGTAATTTTTATGAGTTAAATTATCAAACAACTTTTGCTTTTTTTTTTTAAGTTTTTATTTTTTAAAAGAACTTCATTTTAATTTATATCAATGTTCTTTAAAAACTCTTTTTTATTATTAGTTGAAGGATTTTATATCAACATTTATATAATATTAATTATTAATATAATATAATTAATATAAAAATAATATAAATATGATTTGAAATACGAATTGCGTATATCCTACAGATATGGAGCTGACTTTATCACTTGGTGTGGGGTGCAAGCAGGGCTTGTTGGAACCTTATTTCCTTGGGAT
Organism: Adansonia rubrostipa; assembly: GCA_038381775.1. Lineage (NCBI taxonomy): Eukaryota > Viridiplantae > Streptophyta > Magnoliopsida > Malvales > Malvaceae > Adansonia > Adansonia rubrostipa. Next base: position 9,969,958 of record JBBYHM010000003.1, on the reverse strand, counting down.
GGTCAACTCCTTTTAAATTAAGCTTTGCTAATTTGCCTATCTTTGAACATGAGACACCTGAATTATTATTATTATTTCTTCCTCTAAATTTATTAATATCGTAGCCTAACTGACACTAGCGTAGGGTGCAAGGAGAGCTTGAAACTCACGATATTCTTTTGCTTTTCTTTTTTTTAATATTCAGCCTATATATATATATATATATATATATATATATTTACATTTCACCATATCTTCATCTTCTTGTTTCAGCTTTCTCTTTGGAGGCTTACATTTGAGTGCTTTCAAGGTACGTTTTTCTTACATTTGTCAGCATCAATTTCCACATATTATGTAACGATTTCTCTGAATTTTATGCATTTTTCAAGTAATGAAATTCTCTCCGAATTACCTGTTGATCTCTCATGCACATAAAAATAAGTATTTCTCCATTCAATTAAGTTTCAAATTTTATTTGGATTTTTTATATATGTTTGTAATTTCTTCATCAATTATAGGCAAAAATCATGGCTAGGGTCTCCATGGAACCCAATTTTAAAGAAATTCATGCAGTAGCTGAAGGTGAAGAAGGCCAAGCCAATTGGTTCCAAGAATGTGAAAAGACTGGGAATCTTGTTCAGGAGCCAGACCTTGGAGGGCCGAAAACGGTGGTTTCCGATCAAGATCATGCCCCCAGGAAGGTCAAGACATTTTATTTTGTCAAGTGTTGGCCCTATAAAGACCCAAAAGAAAATTCAAAAAATTGAACAGGCTGAGAAGTTTATTCGGACAATGGATCAAGAAAGAATTCCAATCCTTAAAGAGTAACACAACAAAATGGGTAAGCAATAAGAACCTTGAATCATATCATCATCTGAATTTTTTTTCCCTTTTGTTTAAAGAAAAAAATTTTCAATAAAGTGGAACTAAATTATAGGCACATAATGAAAAAAATAAACCTATTTTTGAAACATTTGAAAAAGAAAAATATGCATAGTCTATCGAAAAGAGAAAAATATAAATGTTAAACTTTCAATTTTGATTAGAGTTTAACTTTTGATAATTTCAGATTTTTACAAATAATTATTTATCCTTTAGTTCAATACGTATTTTGTAAATTCGATTGGCCCAGTTTTAAAATTTTAAAAATTAAATAAATTCATTAAATTTTATATAAATAATCGAAATAATCAAGTTTAAATTAATCAATTTGGTTCGATTGTTTGTAGGTTAGGTATAATAATTGGGTTGAGTCTATAATATAATTATGTGCTAGTAGGATAAAGGGGTTGGGTATAATTAATATAAATAAAGATATATATATTTATTTATTTTTAATTGTGGATTTATTCAATCAATTTGATTTAGAAAATAAAAAATATAAATTGAAGGAATAAATTTAATTAAACAGATTTACAAAATCAAATAAACTGATCTAAATAGATCCAATAGAGTAAGCTCGATCGGTTTGTGCTCACCCCTACTGAGTATTTTACTACTTTTTAGAATTTCTTTCCAAAAAATAAAAATCACTTTCATGCTGTGCTTGATAACAGTCACTACTACGTCACGCTGGTTCACAACTGAGCCGCCTCAGACGTCGTCAGTCGAACCTCGATTATGCAATGAATTTGAAGCAATACATACTGGATTATCTTGAAGAAGCTCGAGACAAGCTGAATTCTCAGAATAATTCATATAAAAAATGTTCAAGCTCTTCACCAGATCCTAATTCTCATGTAAGAAATAGCCACTAAATCTAGTTCTACTACTACAAATTACCAACAATCCTTTGCCTTGTAATAAGCTTTTTTCTTTTTTTTTTTTTTTTGTGAATTCAGATCACTCGACAACTTCGACTAGCACATGGAAACAGTACGAACTTGGCAACCGAAAGGAAATTGTTAAAAGAGATTTCTAAAACTCGAAGTCAATTGCAAGCTGCTGCTGATGATTTTCATCATGATTCAAGTTATTTCATGAAAAGGCTTAATTATTTGGTCAGATTAAACTCTGAAGAGTAGTCTTCTTCTGATTTCACACTATTCTTATATTCAAAAATATACCCTTATCGTATTATAAAAAAAAAAATTATTGATTCTAACTACTGTTTGGTTTGATGGAAAATTTGGATGCAGATTCAGTGGTTTTATAAACAGAGGCAAGGTGAAACTAGATACAAA